>VXAA01006093.1:731848-755118 GCA_013399115.1 Anseranas semipalmata
CCCCCCTCTTTTATAAGCGTAGAAGTAGGATGGTAGCCAAAACCCTGACTCACAAAGATATATCAGGGAGAGCTCTGATTGTATAAGAACGTCTGTGAAGTTCACCTCCTACACTCAAAGGGCCAGCATGAGGAGGGACAGAAAGCAGTAGGAGTAACAGGCCCCCCAACCCCTTATTTTTGTGAGCAGAGGATCCTCCAGAGGAGCCACATGACATATACCAACATGCTTCAACTTCAAATTGTTGTGATAGCTGGCATGCACCCACAGCCACAGAAACAATTCTGTCTTCATCCTGCTTTAATTCCAGATGGATAAATCAGGGTCAGCAAGAAATGAAGCAGCAGACAATGACTGGTAAATGACCCAAATAAACTAGGCCAACAACAAGATTTTTAAACAGGGAGATGTTAGAGCCACAAAACTTGCTGGAGGCATGGAGAAGTTGTTGAGCGAGTTAATTGTCAGCATCCCTCAAGTTATTATAGACAATTCTAAAGTTAAGGTTGAGCAATTCAACCTCTCTCATGTATGAGAAACACTGCACTTACTCAAGAAAATTACAGCACTTATTCTGAGTACAGAATTCAATTTCCAAGGATTAATAAATAAACACCTTAATTAATGTATGACTTTAAAATAATTAAGTCCTTTAAGAGATTTAACATCTTTTTCAGTCTTATTTGTCCTGAATGATCTTCAGAATAATAATTATGCAAGCATTTCATATTTGCAATTTTCTATACCAGTCAGTCAAAAGAGTGGTTATAATTAAATTAAATTATTAATGATTTCTGCCTCTAATTGTTATGACTAGATAGACTGTGGTCTGACTCATTTAACTCTTCACAGGAGAAACTCATCAGCATTATGGTTTGTGGGGAAATTTCCATTTGTAGACTACATGCATCTGAAATAATTTAAATCTGAACCATACGGTTTCAATTCTCTAGAAATATTGCATGGTAGTAGCTTTTGGTTATAAAACAAGAAATCTCCATGGAAAAGAAATTTGCTAAAAGGAATTTAAAGTTCCTAATGTATATCAGTAGTATATAAAAAAACTAGGTTAATTTTGTCCAGCCTGTGCAAAATTGGGGTCGAAATATCACCATTAGGAATCCTGCACGTCTCTCAGACAAACTTTACGAGTGGCAAATTCCCATACCTCTGGGAAGGTACTTATGGTGTAAGTGAAAGAACAATTAGAGCCACCTGCCTAGCCACTGAAAAAGCTTCTGAGGCAGTTATACATGGCTCATTCCTTTGACATAGAATTTGAATTCCTGTCACACTTGGAAAATTGTAGGTTCCATTTAAAACCAATAGGAAATACGGCAAATACTGGTAATGCTTCAGATTAGAAGACGTATTCTGAAAACACAGGCTGCTTGCTCAAAACAGAAAGCAGGGAAGCAATAAAAAGCAAGTTGATCTCCAATATTCTCCCCAGTTCATTTGTGTGTCTGTACTTATCTCCACACAAACACAAATTATATATCTATATACTTATATGTGCACACAGAGAGAGAGAGTTTAGATCTGTACAAGCCCTAAGTGCCAGTGAAAGGAAAAAACCTCTCTGCTTTGCAGTCTTTTTTCTGGCCAGCTTCATCCTCTTGTGAGTGATTAAGAGGGAGGCTCTTTCCAGAAAGGACTCACTTCAGGAGCAGACCATCTGGGTGCTGCCTCAGAACTGCACAGAGGAAAGTGTGAGAGAGAAAATAAAACCCAAGAAATAGCAGGAAGCTGTAGGGGCAACACAGAAGTGGAAAAGGAAGAACTCAGGCAAATTAAAAAAAAAAAAAAACACTTCCTGGTTGATTTGCACAACACTGGTGTTATGGGGAGTGTCAGCAGAGGACATTCCTAAGTCAGCTGTGGCACGCGTTTCAGTATTCATAAACAATCAGTAACTAGGAAAATAAAATAATTCCAATGAGAAACAGCAGAAACCATTTCAATCACTTTGCCACAGGTCTGTATTTAGAACAGCCCTTCCCATATGTGGATGTTTCATAGCAAATTATACATAAAACCAAGCAGAGCTATGTGCTGCACAGCAGAAGCACTATCAGAAAGGAAGAATAAAGAGGACATTGTGGATGGATGCCTAGAACTGAAGTTACACAACATGCCTGAGAAAGGACATTGGTGATCATCTCACAGCACCCAGCATGCTGCATCAGGCAGGAGAACTGGAGAAGGTGTGCGGACTTCAGCTTAACTATCTCCCTAGATAAATCCACATCTAGGAGGAAAGAGAAAAAGACAAAGAACATTTCAGATCACAGCTGTGACACCACCCTGAGAGCACAAGACCTGGGGCTGTCAGGTAAGCTGAGGTCAGCATTAAACCAGTGCTGCCTGCCTTTCCAGAAGGGCATGAAAAAGTGGAATAAAAACAGTGTGACTGACTGCACAAACCAAAGTCAAACAATGAAAAATAGGAGTATGTGAGAAGAAGCACCGGGCATGAGGCTGGAGAGAAAAAAAAAAAAAANCCCACCACATCCCAGGAACAGTTTCATCCTGTTTATTGCTGTTTGAGGTGCATACAGGTACAGGGGTACTAGTGCTGGGACAATATACAAGCAGTAGGTGCAAAAATCGGGGCTACCTCTACCCAGAAAATGGTAGTTTATGTCTCTGCACTATGTTGGGGTCCTAACACATCATTGCATTACTTTTGTTCCTGACAGACTAATGGCTCAGTCATTTTACATCAAGATGAAGTAAACACAACAAATAAGGAAGATGAAACACTAGATTCAGAAGCTAGAATTCAGTTTTAGGGAACTGTAGAGATCCTCAATTTTTCTACTACTGGAAATGTGAATTATGGAATTATTTCATATTTTGCCAGAAAGACAGAAAAATACGGGATTATAAAGAATACATTCTAGTACAGATGACAGCCTGGGAAGTCAGCAAGGAAAGAGATTCAATTAGAAACATGAAATTCTTAATGCAGTTCAGAGTTTGGCCATTAGGTACTGATAGAGAGGAGATGAAAAGGAATTTGATTTAATGCAGACTGTTACAGGACATACTGATAAAATCTTCATTAAGCAAGCACCATTGTCTTTCTAGTCAGAGGTTATTGAGTTTTTCATTTAAAGTAGCAATGAAGAATTTTCTTATATTACAGAATATAAAGTTTCTCCTTTCAAATATGTAGTTTACAAACAACGTGGAACCATAAACATTAAAATTGCACTTAGCCTGAACGGTACCATGAAGGCCAAAGTCAAGGGTATTTGAGTGCAAGACAGTTTCCTAGGGTCTACATGGCAGTTTGAGGCATTGTTCTTTCTATTCTACATCACCTCTACAATACCTATTTGAAAGTAGGATTTTTCTGAGGCTAAGTCTTCTGAACATCAAATATAAAGAATACTGCCCAGAAAGCTTTACCCTGTTGTTCTTATAGCACCAGGGTCAAAAATTTGTGGTTGAACTGAAATGTATTTCTGATAGGTACCCTCTCACATTAAAAATTGAAATAATTCCTTACTGACATGGTAAGTTGAAAAGTTAATTATTTTTGCAGACTAAAGTGCAAGTCCTACTTCCAGTTTTCAGCTCCTAATCAGTGGATCTTTTCATACCTTTTTCCTGCTCCATTAAAGAATCTTCTGTCTGGTAGTTTCTGCACATATAGGTACCTGTGGACAGTGATCAAATCACTTATTTTTTTCTTTCCACAGCTTGAACATATTGCATGCCTTTAGTTCGACACACATTTCCAATTTTCAGCTCACCTTCGAGGCTACTGTTCAAATGTTGTTCAGTCTTTGGCATTCTCTCTGAATGAGCATCGTAACAGGCAGGCTCACCTTCCCAGCCCTCTTAGCCCAGTTCAAGGCACTGCTTTACTCATCCAGGGCTTGTGGTCACACCACTGCAGCTGGCACTTGTGCTTATTTGATTATCCATCGCAACACCCTCCTCCCCTTTGTGCCCCATTTCTCCTTCATTCCCACCCACTTTTCCTCCAGGTCCTCACAAGGAGGGATTTGTGCCAGGACATGTGACCCCATGCTACAACAGACAGCCTGCATTTAATGGGGTTTGCAGATTGTCGGTTTTCAAATTAGGTTCTGAACAGCATGGTGTGCCTTTCTGTTCACCGTGCATTCAATGGAGGGCCCATGGAAACCGATGGAAAGGTTCCTGCCTGTGATTTCAACTCTAAGTACTCTAAAGTGAAAACAGTTTGACTAAAGACTGCATAAATTAAACATTCCCTAGGATCTAGTGGTTACACAAGGAAAGAAAGCCTGTGCTGAGCTGTTCAAAATGCTGCTTTGTAGGTCTCTTTCATCATTTCACCGATTTAAATTCAAACCTCCTTATATCCTATACAAGATATTTTATTTTTTACTTTGTCTAAGTAAGTAAAAGGACTTTGCTAAAGAATTCTCATCCTACAGCTCCAGGGCCTTTGAAATCATATCCAGTATGTTTTGTCTCTATCAGCAGTTTCCTTGCATCAATCTACAATGGACTATGTAAGCCACTTATACCAGAGACTGTTCAAGCTATTCTCAACTTGATTGGCATATTCTGATCTCCCCAGTTTTGTTAGGCAAGTTGAACCTTAATCACACACTGAGAAGCTGAATGGGCTAATGAAGCAGATTGCATGATCTGTAATTGCTCCCTTACAGGTAAAGCTCTGAACCACTGACAGCAAGAGGATTTTTTCCATTTTCCATGGTTACTTTTTGCTGTTGTTGCAGTGCTTTCTTACACAGCTCTCTGGCTCTGTTAGCTACGTACTGAAAAATAACATCTCAGTGTAATACTGTGATTCACTTTTTGTGTCAGGGAAGAAAAAAAAAAAAAGTAACTTTCTTTTTTCTCTTCAATACTACAAAAACATTTTAATTGCAATTCCACACTAAATGGATCCTTAGTCTAGAACAGCCCACCAGTGTATCAGAGGATGCAGAAAATATTTCCACAGTACAACTGCGTACAGCTTATTTTTACCCAGGGGAAAAGCATTGTGGGTGAAGTGTAGTTACTTTCAATGTACTATAGTCCTTGACTATATGTCACGTTGCTTGCACTGTGCTGTCAGGTGGAATACAACATTGTTATAATGCTAGAATTAAGGCTTCTGTACTGAGAATGGCTGGGGGTTTGTTTAGTTCTTGCAGCACTTAAAATATTCGCCTTACTATCCCAGAAGAGATTATCTGGTCATTTAACTCTCTCCTCCCTGCTTTTTTTCCCCCCCATGTATAACTGTAGGAAAGGCTTCAAGAGGTTTCATACAACATATAGAGAGGAACCAGTCCTTCATGCTGACAATGCATCCTCATACTACCCTATGAAGGCACCTGGGGCTTGCCAGCCTCTGGCTGGGGCAGTGGGCATAGGGTTAGCAATGAAGTTTGAGTTTTTGAAGGGAGGGGACCTTCCTGGTGCACATTGCAGAATGACCTCTGTAGAGTAAACAGGAACTAAAGCCCACATTTTTATCCTGAAACGCTCTCCCTGTGGGTGAAGTTAGCCAGCTGTTGGCTTCAGGAGACCATTGTGTGGTGCCCGAGACAAAACCATGTCCATCCCTCATCAGCTAAAGCTAAAGCTGACACAACTTGCAGTATGGAAGGACTGGGTATGCAGTGCCCTTCTCAGCAGCCCCTCGTATCTTCCCCTGTAGGAGGCTTTCCAGAAAAGGTTCCACTGCAGGGGAAGATGGGGTTTACAGCAGTCCGTAAGTCAGTGTGAACTATTGCAGTCCTACAACTATTCAAATACTTTGGAAAAGAGCCCCAAAGCAGGATGAGCTCAAAGGAAATTCTTTCAAGCTACTTTGTTTCTAGCACTCAGCACAGGGAATGGTGGAAGAGTGAGGTCTGCGTTATCAGAAGGTTTCAGCCTCAAAACTCTTCTGAGAAGGCTTTCTTTAAATGTTCCAAGAAAAAAAAAATGGGGAAAAAAAGATGAAAAAGCAGGCTTACAGTAAAATGACTGTCTTAATTCTAGATGTACACAAAACACACATTTAAAGAATACCAAATGTGCAGCATCAATGCCAAGGTGTTAGAAAGCAGCATGCACTCAAACAGTTAAAAACAACATCAAAAGACAGAGCAAAGCTGTGAATGGAAGATCTAAAGGCAACCTTAATTCTAACATTTCCTTGATTTAGTGTGTTTGACTTTGAGCTTCACTAGTACTATTTGAAAATCAGTTGTCTTTTTTTGTGTGTGTGTGTGTGTGTGTGTGTGTGATAGTTCCTGGATTTTGAAAGAGCACTTTAAAAATACAGAAATTCTATCATGTGGCACACAAACAGCTACCTAGTTAGTCAACAGCTTTGAGCATCTGTGATCCATTACACAGATTTCTGACACTTATGTTAATGGAAGAGCTGACAGCACAAATATGCTGTCATTTTCTATGAGGACCAACATTATAAGGGAGTAGGTAATTCACTACGGGGTTTTCAGATGTTTACTGACTGCAGAGGAATCACAAAGCTTGACTTACATACCCAGCCTGGAAACACTAATGGACATAATTTTTTCACCCCACTCCCCCTTTCCCATTTGGTTACAGTTTCTTCCTTACCTCCCCATTCCTCTTTTCAATTTTGTGAGCCTCTTTTGCCTTCCAGCTTCAAATCAGCCCCCAAGCCAGCTTGCTGCAGCTTCCTGCTCATGCCAGCCTCTCTCCTCCTGGTGCTGGTTAGCTTGTTCCATCCAACTCAATCCATTGCTAGAACCTCAATCTCTTCTTTTCAGTTTTCTCTAGCCCTCCCTCCTCCAAGACTCCTATCTTGGTATCTGTGAGGGGGAGGCAACTTGGAGAACGTGGCAGGGAACAAGGGAATCAAGGCTCCCTGCCTTCTATCCTAAGCCTAGCTGAGGGCAGCTGAAGTCAATCATTTATAGGGTGGGTCCTCCCGCATCCCCGTGGTTTGTAGCAGCGTGATCAGTGAGTGTAGCCCCACTCAAGGCATATGCATCCTAAGAAGAGGGGATACTTTTCACAGCAGTATATTGAGATGTTTTTAGCAGCTAAAATAATCATTTGTACTGAACTGCTGACTTTCTAGTAAGAGCAAAAAAGTGCCCTTATCGCTCCTTATGACAGCCATCCTTCACAGAGTTTTCAAATACAGGGCCCTGAAGTCAGAACTATTCAAAAATCACCAGAAGGTGTTTCTGTAGACAAACATACTTTCCTCAAGCCTCTTTGCTGAAAATGTTGCAGCTATTTTGGCTGGACTCTTTGAAATACTCTGAGGGCAGTAACTGCTGAGGGTATAAATCAAGCTACATGGTTAACTTTCAGTTGTGTTCTAATTAGTAGAGAACAAAGTCTTACATTGGAAAGAATCAGGGAATAAATGATTGTAACTGCTTAGAGCTCAGTAACAAGTGAGCTAACAAAAGGCAGTCCTGAGACAAGGATATGAATAATGGGTAAACCCAATCACATCTTATCGCTTTCTTTTCTCCCAAAGTTTCCCCCTAACCCCAAAATAAGCTTTACTTGTTGCCTTCCTCAGGTGTTGCTGAGTACCTGGGAAATTAATAAAGGAATAAATGAAAACACTGACCATGCTGGACAATCTCACTTGACAGTGCGCTGCAGCTTAAGGGAACAGCTGGAGCCAAGTGACAGGCTGATGGGAACAGTCAGTCATTTTGCTGTTCAGACTGCAAGGCACCACAGAGCTTAAACAGATCAAAATGCAAAGAGACAGAAGTACCTATGGGGTATATAGACACCATGTTTACAAATAAACCACACCTCTCAGGCATGACCAGCTGCACAACCCTAAGGCAGGATATTTGTCTGAGGTTGAACTGCTCTAGAGCTTGCAAACCGAATTTCAACCATCCTGACTTCACTAACATTTGTTTGGCTCCTGAAAATCCAGATAATATACTGGGAGGATAAGTAAATAGGGATTCATTTGCACCTTGGCAAACCTAGTAACAGGGAATAAACAGGCATGATTTATAGAGTCATGGTAACCCATAGAATAAGTTTTCTTCTTAGCAATTCAATTGCTAATTAAAAAATGTCCAACTGGGCTTTAAACTTTCAGCAAAGCAAAAGAAAAACCAGACCAAAAGCGCCCTTCTCTGCAGAGTTAACTAAATTGGTAAGAGCTGCCCAGAGCACCAAATTACCACTGAAATTGCTTGACTGAAGCCAGTCACTCTTTAAATTGACCTGATGGATCCTGATTGATCCAGCTGCCTTCTACAGCTTCTCTATGAACTGGAGGATGCTGGTACAGGAACTCATGTTTATGTTTTGGGAACGAAGCTGCTGAGCTGCTCATGCCTTCATAGGCCTGACACTTAAAGTCACAGGCAACAAAAGCTCAGTGAGATTACAGGTGGCTCCCATACAAGGAGAACCATGCTGGCCTTCCTTTCCTTGTGTTTCCATGTCAAGAAGATTCTATGTTAGAAAGGTTTCTGGCCTGATCCTGATGACAGCTTTGCTTTCAAAATAGTCAAGTGGACAAGCCTCCCATGTCAGACAGGCTTTTCATTGTGTAAAAAAAAAAAAAAGCTTGTCATCCTTTCCAGAATCTAATTTACAGAGGAAGCTACCTCCAAATCTGTGAGTCACAGTCAGCTTTGTAAGCCTTAATAATGTCTGTTCGAGAGCAAATTCATATTTCTGGGGCATCCAGGATGGTTAGGCTCATGTCCCCACACGTGATGAACCTAAAGCAGCTTTGCAACAGAGCATCCCAAAATGCTTCCTCCAACTCAGGCTTTTTTGATCATAAAATCTATTGTGCAGTTTCATTTCAACTAACCAGGCATTTTGGGTAAGCTGACTAATTTTTGCCTAGATTTGTCTGGATTTGGCAGGTATCTGTAGGTGACAGACCTGCTAGGTGGTAGTTCTGGCACAGAGCTCGAGGGAGGAGAAGCTGCACTGCTTAAGGTGACTTCCATCAGGTCCATCTGCCTGCAGCCTTTAGTTTTCAAGTTGAAGTTGCCCAGTTGCCTGTATTGTCTAACAAAGGAGGCCCTGACTCTACTTTAAGCACAGACCTTGCTTTTTGATTAGACAAGGATACCTTAGAGCCACAGTGCAGGCTCCCTCAGTGGGCTAACATCTGGATAGGTTGCCCACAGACTAACTGGCAGGCAGCTCCATGGCAAAGGAGAATGTGTTTGTGGCCACTGACCGCTCAGTCCTATTAGTGCAGACAACCAACAGACTTCTTGAGAACAACACATATGATCAGGCATAATGTGCAAAAATGTATGCTTTATTTTTACACCAAAATTCTCTATATGAGGCTGGGTACAAATTCTTCTTGTAAACTGTCTCTGTGACTTAAAATGGAGTCACTTAGATGATCTGAAATTTGGTCATGAAAACAGGAATTTCTATATGCAGAGAAGAACACTGCATACAGCATCAGAGCATATTTTTATCCTGGCAGTACTGTAATAACGACCCTTTAGATTTCTGTTGATTGCATTGTTCTCCAAAAATTATCTTTTTTTGGATGAAATTTCTCTTGCTTGATCTCAGACAAAGTGAACAGTAAAAATCTGTTCAATCATTTTTATGTCATCAATGAATCACCAAAACTAGCACTGACGTTGAAGCATGTTACATGTTTATATCCATAAGGAATTTACTAGGACAATATATCTCTTAAACTCCTGTTATTTCATTGACTTTATTTTTAAAGAAAGAAAGAGTAGTAATGGTTCACTGACTATAATTGACCAAAAACCCACATAAAACAAAGCCAGACTCCCAAAGCATTGCAATTATCTCATTTATCGTACGGAAAAAAAAAGTCAAAAGCACAAAAAGCATTTTGGTCAAATTTGATGTTACAAAACATTTTTATATTTATTTAATATCATGTCTTCTACTCTGTAGTTATACTGTATATTTTCTGAAAAAATAATATGCAAACAGATTATTGCATAACACATTTCTTCCAAATTAGCCCAGAAATATTCACTAAATTGATTTTTTAACACATAAGAAAAGTGTTTTAATATTTTACGTTTAAATTCCAGAGAGTTTTATCACATAAGATATTCTGTGGAAAGCAGCACCTATTTACTTCTTTGTAAGCCATTATGAAGATCGAACAAGCCTCTTAGACAAAATAACAGAAGTGATTAAAACACAAGCTGAATAAAGAAGCTCACTGAGTGGGTTCTTGCAGAGTGAGTATTTCACTTGGCTGTGTGTGTGGAACATTTTGCATAATGGTCTACAGACCTCCTAGGATTTTGCTAGTACAGAATATACATACACATAGTGCTGAGACACAGAGAAGTGGTATTTCACATTATGTCTATGCTTGTTTAGGACTCACTGTCTATGTGTAACAAGTAATATGAAAAGAAAATAATTATTAAACAAAATATTTAATTATGCAAACAAAGAAAAATATTGTATTTTAGTTTAGAGACAGTTCAAGCATATACAGCATATACATAATAAAGCTCAGGCGTTTCTTTTTTTTTTATTTCTTTTTTGTATTAGCTAAAGAAGCAGTCATGAAACTGTTGTATATTGGCTTAAAACTCAACAACCACCTAGTGCATTCTTCTTGCTCACCTTTTAAAAATACACAATCTGAGATGGATACATTGCACTGCTGGAGTTTACAATATATATTTCAAATTTACAAAAATACAGAAAAACAAGATTTCTTGCACTCAGATACTGAGCATTAACCCTTTGAGTACTAATTCCCACCTGCAACACTGCAGAACACATTCATCTGACTTACATGTTTTTATAACATTCTAACAATTATAATTGTCATCTTTATGTACACTATTAGGAAATGCATTCCTACATATTAAAAAAAAAAAAAAAAGGTAGAGACTAACAAACTGCTAATAATATAAAAATAATGGGTTGAAGTATGTGAAGATTTCTGCAAAATATACACAGAGAATCACAGATTGATGATCTCTCTAGGGATTTTTCTATTTCCTCTCTGAAGCAATGTAACAATTATCTAAGCCCATGTTAAGACACGACAGCAAACTTTCGCATGTGGCCATACAGAATTGTGCTTTTTCTCTTATTTATGGATGCACTGCTCACTTTAAACTGTAGATATTTCTCTCTCAGCTCTATGCTCCTATTCACTTTATGTGATCCATTATTATTCTGCACCATTCCTATCTGAAAAAAGCGGTTTTATTTCATGTAAGGATCATTATGATGCAGTTCTGTACTGTGAGTTGATGCTTTGTGTCCAGATGTTCATGGAAACATGAAAAAATTTCCTGCCATAGCAGGCCTTGTTAAGCCTTGTTAATAGAGAATGTTACTGACCCTGGGATGCCCTACAATTCAGCAGAAATCATGAACATAGAGAATGTCTCTGAAGGTCAAATTTGCATTAAAGAATGAAGACAATCTGAAATTTGCTGGGAGAGGAAATGGATTTTCAGACAGCAAGAGGTGAAATTAAGAAATGGACTCTAAGAAAAGTGTGGTTTTGGAAAATGACTGAGCTTTCTCTTTCCTGACAACTCTGGACTACATTGATCATGTAACTAAATAGACAGTATCGTATATTACAGCATCTCTGAACTAGAGTAAGCTATTTTTAAGAAAATAACTGTAGTCCTCAAAGAGTTAATGATAAAACTGCTCTACCTTAACAGATGTGGAAAGGTTATTGTGAAACAGCTTACAGATTTGTTCAAAAGGCATACTTTACAAAGAAGTGTAAAACTTGTTGAGACGATTGCTATTACACTGCACAGTGTCACATACAATGAGTAGTGCATGCTCTGTAAAGACATTAGAGTGGACCCTTATCAAAGCTATCATATAACCTTATACAAAGGATTGTGCCACTTAAACTAGTGCAGAGTGATTTTTTTTCTGTAGATTTATAATGCTCTAGATTAATATCAATAGGGTTTTTCACAGCCTTGTACAACACTTTTTTTTTTGTTCTTTTTTTAACACATGTAACACTATAAAACAGCAAATGGTATATCCTGACATATGTCATGCAAAATACAACCAATACAGCACCATAGATGTAACAGAGACATTACCTAGCACTTTTCTCCAACAAGAAAAAGGACATAACAGAGACTGTACATTACACGACTTTACAGGCCATATGCTACAGAAGATCGTTAGAGGCAGTATCACTTTTGTAGATCTAAAAAGCTGTAATTTTATAAAATCCTGTTTATCATTTCTACCATAGTCACTTCTGATTAAAATCCATGGCACAGTAATAATATTTTGCTACAAAAATAAATAAGTAAAAGTTTAAGATGCTGATATGCTTATAAAAAGTGTCTGAAGTTACTACAGAACAGAAGTGAAAATAATGAATGCAAATGATGTATTTCTAAAGAAATGTTCTGTGTAACAAAAGGATATTGCCTCTCATATTCAGTTGTCTAGACTTCATTTTCTAATTATCTTTCAGAATAACTTTATAACTTTTAAAAATAACTTTACTTTTAAAACTCACTATCTCTCTCTTTTAGACTCTTATTAGGAAAATGGAAATAAAGATGGAAAAGCTGTACAATTTGCTGATGACCTACACAAATATGTAATCTCATTTAGTTTAGAATAAAAGCAAAGATAAGGATGGTTTAGGTGGAAAAAAAAAGACATTATGATGGCCCATGAACTACACAGTAGTTTCATTTTTCCAAGGGCCAGTTTTGATATTTCCTGTACTATCTGAGCTGTATATCATGGCTTCGTGCACGTTTCCCTTGAGAATTCCGTTGTGATTCGTCGTATTAAATGGCAATGACTGTGTCCGTGGGTGCATTTCAAAATGAGCTGGATGGTGCACAGTGTCACTTTCTGGCATTTTAGCACAACTATATATTACAGTACTTGCATCGCTACTTTCGGGCTGGTTGACAGTGGGATATGGATCACTTTTCGAGCAGCAGGCCCGTCTGTGACCTGACTGGCTATCATGCGTACTGTGGGGACTGTCTGTATGTGAACTATGGATGCTGCCATCAATACTTGAAGGAATGTGGTAGGCATATTCTCTTTCACCTGCAGATCTATGCCGACTGAAATAACGTGGCTTAGTTCTGCTTTTCAGACATCTATGTATGTGCATATTGGGTCTGAAGCTTCCCTCATCGTGGACATGAATATGAGCTTCATCATCAAGTAGCTGATCACAGTGCATTTTTGCACAACACGGTGTCACAGGAGAAAGGCAGTTAACGTGATTTTGAACTGCTTGTAGGTTAGTGAGTTTGCAGTGGCTAGCAGCTGGATGATTAAACACAGCTGATTTGTTGGGACATGGTGATTCCTGAAGACAAGGTGCATGAACTTGAGTGTCCCCATTGACATTAACCTTTGGGCGCACATTAACTTGGACGGAATAGGTATTTCTTCTAGATGGGCAACAGGACCACCAGCAATGCCACACATCATCTCGCTTTGCACAGTGATGGATCAGGATGAAAAGCCCCAAGGTCACACAGAAGGCTCCATAAAGACAGCTAAATATCATATCCAAGAAATGACCTTGAGATACTGCAAGTGCTCCAAAGGTCCAAGTGGCAGTAAACAGGAACAAAGTGAAGGCTGCAGCTCGAAGCTGGGCCTTAAATGAATGCTCATTTTCCAATAAGGAAGAAGAAATCATGGAGCAGGCTGCCTGGGGAACAGACACAGAGTCTGTAATATGACCATGGCCCACCTCAGTACTTGGTATTCTCTGCGGATCTTCTGTCCTTTGCTTTAACTCATACTTGCGTTCTGGATGGCGCTTCAGTTGAACGTATGTGCAGAGAAAGTAAACACAGGTAACTAGCACAATGAATGCTACTGGCCCATAAAAAGCACCAAGACTAGGCTCCCATGCCATCCAGCAACTGGAAACAACAAAAAGAGAGAGTCAAGAACATGTTATAGCTCACTTTAAATGTAATGGACAACAGATTGAAGTGAAACTGGGCTTTCTTATATGTCTTGTATGTCCCAACAGTGTCTCAGAAGTTTGGATAGGTTTGTTGTGATGAACAGGAGCGTGTCTTTAATATCAATTAATCTGCGACATTGCTTTCCTATTTTTTAATAGAATAAAATGTCTGGTATAACTTAGAGCATATTAAAGCAGAAACTTACCAAGAAATCTAGGTCAGTTTAGCATCTAGAATTCCACTGAAGTTTAAGACCATTTATGTCAACCCTTTCTCCACTATTAATAATGTCAGCTCTAATACTTTGATTAAAAAGCAAATGAGGCATAGTTTATACAATCTGTGTGAGCAATAGAAATGTACAGATTTCAATGGTTTCTGTCAATGAACATTGATACAAACTCTTAAGCTTGAAGATTGTTCTTATGGAATTTTCTTGTTGCCGAAGTAGAGTACTACTACTACTCAGTAGGCTGAGTAACAAGAAGAGACTGAAAAAAGAGTTCTAGCTGAACAGAGTCACCAGTTTCCAAAGTGAGCAGACCCAAAAGATATATGGCACTTCTGGGTTCTCAACACTTTCTGAAATTCCTGGCAGTTAATTTATATCAATTTGAATGCCATCAGAAAAATTAGGGTAATTGACAGTCTCTTTGTGATACACTGGTAGCATTATTGTAGCATGGATTATTATTTGCTAGGCTTTAAATAATATAAATATGACTGTTTCAGAGCAGCTTAAAATAGTTCTCAGCCAGTATGAGCTGAATAAGCCTCAGTCAGCTGCATAATTTAGCATCAGTTTAACAGGACAGTCCTGAGGATGAATGACCTGATAAAGTAAATGTGGGAGAAGAAAGCACTTCTGGCTATAGAAATCCTACATTGACTTTGGGAGAATTTGGTTTGGGGATGGGGGAAGAACAAGTATTTGCCTAGTTTTTACTCTTCTCTATGATCTGCTTTTAGCCATTGTTACAGCCAGGCTACTGAGCTGGTGGTATAAGCTAGCACAGCTGTTATTAGGTTCTTATACTCTAAATATTGCATGGATTGCTGGAAATAGAAATAAGTTACTTTATTTGTTGGGCTACAACAAGAAGTAATGAGCTCAAACTTAGCATAAAAAGATTAAATTTTTTTAAATTTTCAAAAAGTTTTCTAGATGTTAGGATAACTAGGATAATAAGCTGTTGGAATAAAGTGTGGTGTATCCATTATTAGAGCATTTAAAACACCTCAGATAAATAACTGTCAGCAATGGTTTGAATATAGCTAATTTTCCACTGGGTCAGAAGGACAGACGAGGTGATCTGTCATGATCTGTTCCAGCTCTAGAAGTGACACTGTGTGATGCTTCATACTCATTTAGGCATATGTGATTGGTTGCAGTCCCTCCAATACAGTGAGAAACCTTCTGATATCCCATCCTTGTCAAGCCAGGAATCATCTACCACTTACTATAAAAAGAGCAGAATGAATTTGTCTCCCAGGCTGACAACCACTCAGCTAAAAAAGATGCAGTCCCACTGGGTATTCATCATGAGAAACTGCAGCATACTTTTTTTTTTTTTTTTTAATCTGAACCTTAAACAAAAACATACACCCATTTATTAATGAACTTAGAAACACTCCAAGGAGTATATATTTTGTTGTCAGACACGCACATGAAAAGATTTCATGAAAAATATCTGTGTAAAGATAGGTAAGTTACCACCTTTATTTAATTGGATAAGCATACAGCACAAAGCTACATAAATACTTGAAGTACTTTTGAATGCTGCATATTTGATGCAAAGTGGAAAATGGAAAGCTCCCCAGTGGAACAGTCTCTTGGGATGCTCTTATTTCAAGTGGAATCTGATTGTGGATCACTTCAAAAATCAGTTCCGTAAAAAAAAAAATTCAAGTTTGTGCATCTACATTTTTCTGCGCTAATACTATTAAAAATAAATAAGGTATATAACTCACTATGCTGTTGTTGAATTACATGCTTTTTACTCAATTTTAAAACCATCCCTCACCTGTGCCCTGTTTTCAGTACAGACTGTGGTACCAGGTATTGATTGGCTATGATTAACATGATTAAAGAAGTATAACTTCTGTAACCGTGCCAAAACCAAAAATGTCTCACACATTTATGAACATAAATGAGTCTTTTAATATACTGTTGATTATAAGTGATTGTCTAATTGGTTAAGTTTGAATAAATATATGAATATGAGTTGGGCCCTAGGCAAAGCAAACAGTTAGCTGCGATATGTACTAATTTCTTACCAGAACTTAAATTTCTATTACCTATAAAAACGCTTTTAAGGAGCCAAATGCTCACTTACAAACCATTCTGCTTCAATTTTCACTTTTCTTACCCAGAACATAACTAGTTTCAAATGCATTACAATAGATGCTCAAAGCAGTAACTAAAAGTAACATCCTCCAGAGTACTAGCAACAAGGTGCTGGCAGAGTACTAATAGATCCATATATCCATTAGTGTGTCATTCATTGCCATATTGATCATTACATGACATCTATTTAACTTTACAGTCTGATTTACTTTCTGCCATGTTTTTATGGACAGGCTTATTGTTCTTCGTTGATATCTCATGTTTCATGCCAAGAATTAATAACAACATGATGCCTGGAAACCTTGCAGAGGTACACTGAACACTAGTACACATGCTAGTACACAAGAGGGCTATGTCATGACTGCAAGACATTGTGACTAGAAAATTTCCATATGGTGAAAATCCAAAATCATTGTTTTTTGGGGTGGGGGGGCATGGAATGTTTACTTACCCTTTTCTTCACATAATTATTTGTAACTTACTTCAAATAAGTTACTTGGAGAATATCAATTCAAGGTAGATAACTTAATGAATTAAAAGTATTTAATTAACTAATGGTCTCATTAAATATGACAGCCGTTAGGTATTTTATAATATCCTTTCACTTATTCAGGTGTAAATGAGAGGTGATTCTATAAATGAGAAGTGGTTCTATTGACCATAATGGAGTCAAATTGGTGGAGGTGAAGCAGCAAGCCTCAGATTAAGACATTGCTCTTTCATAGCTATTAACCCATAAAATTTCATATTAAATGTCATCCCAAATGGCATGTCTGTACCCTTTATGAAGTCAGTTGCATTTATCAGCAGAAGAATAAAAAAATGTTTTTCTTAAAAGTTTTATTATAATAGTTTATACTTACTACGGTGCATTGCCTTCAATCCCATAATTATTGATATTGGTTGCTGCTGTAATGCCACATATAATAAAAGGAACTCCACCACTAATCAGATAAAATCTGTTGAGAGATAATAACTGATATTTTAATTTGCCTGACTTATTGAACAGTTGAACAGTTCTTTTTAAACAATTGTTATTTCATGAAGTTTTTTGAGTGTACAATATTGCCTGAAACATTAAAGATGTCCCTAAAACGAGAAAAGCAAACCTGAAGTATTATCACAATAAACACTGCACTTTATAAAACAAACAACAGAGCTTAATATTTGATATTTAAATGGACCAACTTTTCACAATGTCTTGACTCATTAGTAAATCCTTAGTAAATGTAGTTACTATTGCAGTCATATGAAGAACAAAACCTTGTCTAATGAAAGAACCCACATCTCAAATAAAAATACTTCTTTCACTTACCTATGTATTTGTATTTAATAGTTATTAAATATGTAAGTATTATATATGAAAAATATTCAGACAACTGTTTGCATTTTAACCTGAAAATTTTCCGAGTGGAATTCAGTAAATTCACAGAAACAGTTTCCTAACTCCTGGATGACAGATGAAATGGAGTTGAATTAGGCAAAGGGGGAAGGGGCAATCCACTTGACAAATATATATTTTTTTCTGAACAGAGGAGTAATCTGGAACACTCAGGAGGATTAAATATCGCTTTGCATATACCACACTTCTGTTCACTCATTAAATACCTGGTCTTGCAAATGCATTAAAATGTGAGGGCCTCTAAGACTTCAGCAAGATCTCATAAATATCCCAGAGTGTTAATCTATGTGTTAATCTTTCTTTAAAGACTTGTATTTGAAGACTGAAAGCACACAGTTTCATACCCCTTTAACTGGTTAAATGCCACTGAACTACTTGGAAGCAGCAGTCATCCCAATGTATCATCATTAGGCTTACATTAAAGTCGTAGCGGATGCCTCATTGAAGTTAGCATCCTGCATTCCTATGTCCAAATGCAGCAAAATATATCATCATCACATTTTCCACTTACATAAGCAAAGCACAAAATTACACATGGAGCACAGCACTTCAACCGCTGTGGTCTCTGAGGTGGAGAGCACTGGCTCCGGCACTTGTAAGGCTACAGCTGGAAGGAATGCTGCTCAGTGACAACAGAGAAAATGTTTCGCTGCACCTAGAAGCTCAGCTGGTTCTCTGAACATCCCTATTCATTTTCTATTTCAATCTATGCTCTTCTCTCGGTAGAAAATTAGTTTCTTTCCAAGCCACTCCTCTGCTGTGGGAAACATTAGGCAGGGATGCAAACACTTCCCAATCACTGCTATTACATTGTTCAAAAGGACTAAGAAGAACCTGATGGCATATGGAACACATTCTGTCCAGAATCTGGCCACTAGTTTTCTAAAACATGATACAAAATTTAGGAAATTTTTCAGTCATTGCAAGGCAGGATTTTTACAGAAACAGAGACATAGTAAGTTTGACCGTTTAAGCCAAACCCAGAGTTATTGTCAAAAATTTCTTAACTTCTTTCCCCCATCTCCTTGTGAAGTAGAAGCCAGGTCTCAGAAAAATTCACATTAACATTTGCAGTCAATCTTTGTCCTAATGATCTAAGCTGTAAACAGAGCAGAGAAAATCATCCTCAACATTCATCAAAAAGCCTTTCAGTTTTTATAACTTCAAAGTCATTGAATATATACATTTTCTTCAAATTTGGCTTATTCTGTAGAGCTCAACAAATTCCAATGAACAAGCTGCATCCTTACAAAATCCATTCATTCACTGCATTATAATGATTGTGAGTATCTTTTGACTTGAGCATATTGAATAAGCTAGCTTAATAGCTTATTATTATTTTTAACAAAGACATGTTCAATGACATTTTTTGAAACTTCAGGAAATGACTAGGGTAAGCAATGAGGCATAGAAAATTTAATCCCAATTTGTCTAAGAAATAGTAAAGAGCAGAAAACCAGTATAGAAGCAAGTATAGGAAACTGCACTTCAAACTCATCTGAAGTGATTACACCATAGAATTTACCTACAATGCAATCTATAATTTCATTTTTTGCAGTGCAGCCACGTTTTACAAATTGGATACACACATTTAAATCATATCATTATTTAAAGTCTCATACAAGCTTGTATTTGGGTGTTAGATAACCTACTTCATATCTCACACTTTCAGCAGGCTGCTGTACACGACAACAGTACCATCAGATGTTCTGGAAGCACTTAGCTACACAGTGCTTCAGAAACATGGCAAAATCTAGCCAAACTCCTGTCCTGTCTCGCTAAGAGACAGGCTAAGAGAAAGAAAGTACATTCTAGAAATGACATAAGGTGAAGTCAAATGCTTTCAGAGCACCCAAGATACATTGTACTTGATAGCCAGCACAGTGCACTGCCTGCCCTGTCTCACTGAAAAAAAAAAAAANAAAAAAAAAGTAAAATAGCAAATAGAAATGACATTGTGTACAAATCATTCTTCATCGGTGGATTTGGGATTCTTGAAGGGTGAAGGGAAAAAAATAAAACCTGCCAAATAGAAGAGAAGTGAACAAGAAGAATGGGGTTAAAATAGAGCAAACAGAAAATATAAAGAAATAGAAGTTAAATTTTAAGAGTAGGGGCTCACACTCTTGCCTATTTGCATGAGCTCATGGATACCCTAAACAGTATGTAAAGGAGAAAGGATCATAATGAAAAGTCACCAATGAGAAGAAACATTGTTTATGAAAATCCATTATAGATGTTAGTTGTGAGGAAGTTTATTTTATATTTTAAATAAAGAAATTTAGACCAGTATAAATGCAATCTAACTAATGCAATCATTAGTTTTTATCAATTTATTCTTTTACACCCAGATGAGATGATTAGTGCAAGAAAAAGATGAAGTAAAATGGATAAGGCATGAATAAAAAGTGAAGAAAACATAGATACTAAGTAGCTGGGGTTCATTCTTGTAGAGAACCTTTTATCTAAAAGAATCAAACTTTTAGATAAAAAAGCTTTATAACAATAATTAATGTAGCCTTACAGCCACCTGTGTGGCTAATAAACATTATTTTCCCTGTTGTATAGATGAGAAAACAAGGAAGGAGAGATTAAGTGTTCAAGGTCATGCAGAAAACCTGTTTCAGAATGAGACTCCTTAATTCCTATCCTATGTTTAAACACACAGCACCTCTCTATTACTTTAAATGAAGGGACTGGGCAAATCACAGCATCCACGAAGTTTGTCTCCAAGCCCAAGAAACAGGGTTTGCCTCTCCGGGGGTTCAAGCAGCAACAAGAATAAAGCCCTTATCTGAAGGATTCCCTGGGTAGGGTGGTTCCCTCCCAGTATTCACAAAGCCTTGCCAGTGAACACCTGCCTGTTACTACAAAGCCTGACTTGTGGAGGATGAGCCCATGTGCATTATTCCCTGGGCAACCCTAGCACTGACATCCACTGGTATTTCATACAGTGTTGCCTGAGCACGTACATAGAGCATACCTTCCAGATCTGTTAAAGAGGTCTGAGTTAAGGGCTGTAACTGGAGAGACGCCAAGTGCTGCTGCTCTTGCTGCAGGTGTAATGGGTATTGCTCCTGTTCGGTAATGCTCATTCACAGAACAATATAATAAGCCGTACACTAAAGATGAACCTTGTAGATTGAGCAAGTAAATGCTTCTCTACCATCTCTTTTTCCCCTCAAGTTTATTTTCTTACTTTGAAAAAAATGATCAATCTTTCCCCTATGCTGTTTGCCTAACTTACATTTACTATTCCCTCTCATGACTGTCTTGGTTTTAAAGCTTTAAAGGTCTACAGCCTTTGGCTCAGTAACCAGCTTTTATCTTCCCAATTACTTTCTCTGATTTTTGTAAAGTTGATAAAAGATATTTCATATGAACCCTATACATGCCCTGGTTCTACACCTATGAGTTAGTGAGACTGGAACTGTGGGACTTGCGAGATCATTTTCTCATTTTTCTTGTGCCAGTGGGCTGTCTCTTCTTCTCCACAAAAGAGCATACAATAACTCAGGACTCAGAGCCAGTTTCATCAACTTGTGTTACTCTTCTACCCTCCAAGAAAGTGGAGGGTGATACTCAGGCTACCAGTAATGAAATGCTGAAGGCAGCAGTAAGAAGATGGGCTATTTGGAGAACCCTGCTTTGACAGATCTGACTGTTATGATGGAGCCAGCTAACACAGAGGATTTGGCTGTAGCTGAGATAGCCACGTGCACAGATCTTTAAAGACTGGGAAACCACAGGGAGGAAATTAAAGCTTTTTTCAGCTAAAAATTGATCTTGACAAGCAGTTAATTTATATAATATTTTAAAATTGTTTTACAGGGAAGACCGTAAAATCTGTGGGGCGATTTGGGACTTTGAAGCAACTGTCAAGCTGTTGCTTCAATAGCCTTCAGGAAGAGTTTTTAAGATTTGTACATTGTTGTTTCAGGCCACCCAGGGATGTCCTGAGGATTCCTAGTAGGCTCTCACATCAGCATACATTTATTTACTGAAGCTCATTCTATCACATCTTCACTAATGTTGTTACCCGATCTAATTAGATTAAAGCTAGCCTGGTAGGCTTCTGCACACTGCGCTTGCACCTTTTAGCTGCAGTGCAGGCAACACCTAAGGCCTGAAAGTCAGACTATGCAGATGCACTCAAATGATGTGCAGTAATTTGTGAGGGGAGGAATCATACTCATTGAACATGAGCGGACCCCCTAAGTTTCTATTGCAGCTGCCTGAGACCAGTAAGTACCATATTTCTCATTATAAGCAGCGACATAAACCCAAAAAATCCCCAACACAGAAGCAGACACTGCTTGAGGTGATGTCCCTCTGTTGACATCACAGCTTACTCTTTTCCAGCTTCCTTTCAGCAAAAACTCCTCTTGTAAAGCAAACTCTACAACAAAATACTGGGAGCTACAGAGCCAATCTGATAGAAACAGGATAATGTCAGCAAGAATGACTGCAATAGCCTGCAGGCACCATCAATTCTGCTAACTTAACATACAGTATATTCTTCTAAGTTTATTTTCATAAATATTACTCAGTAAGTCACTGAGTGAAAGGAGAGCTCTACCCTGTGATGAATTTCTTGCTCTAGTGTCTGGCTCTTCTCTAGCCCAAACCTGTTTCCAGATTAAGGCCATTGACTCTGGAATAAATTCTTCCTGTGCTCCAAGAGACCTTGGCTTTGTGGGTGTAACCCACAAAACCTTATTTCTTATTTATTTTCTCCAGAGGTTGGCAGAATAGTGATGGATCAGGAAGCGATTTAATAGCTTCAAATAGTCCTTATTGCACACTTATTGCTTGATTAAAAAATATTTATAAGTATTCCTCTCCGCATGCACAACTCTACAAAGGTACATGTTACATATGTAAAGATACCAGCGAAACATTTACTCCTTTCCTTCTCTCCAGTACAAATAAAGATTGATCTATTTAGCTCCACATACTTCTAGGGTACAGGTCACTTAGGAAGAGATGTCTATCTATTAGCCACTTGCAAAATAAACAGGAAAATAAAGAAGTCACAGCAAGAAGACTTCCCCCTTTATTATTTCCTTGAGCTGGGATTTGATTTTAACATCTTTGTGAAAATAATCCATACAGAAAACGGTCATTAACTTCTGAGCTAACCAGATGCCGCAGTTCAAGTACCCTGCAGGCAGGCAGACAGATAAGTAGCTGTTCTGTAGAAAGCCAAAGTGTATACAAGCCTGATTTTCAAATTATTCTGCCTGAATTTTTCATGCATCATATCATTTCATAGCTCTTTTTCCTGGGAATTGTGATAACATGAAAAAAAAGACTTTGTAGAAATGATAGGATTTTGAAAATGTACCTTTCAAAAAAAAATTGTCATTTTCAATCCTATTCTCAGATAGCAGTTGGACCAGATGATCTTTGAAGGTCCCTTCCAACTGAATTATTCTATTCTATAGTCTTGACTTATGAACATATTTACAAAAACAATGTTAGCTTTGCTTCATGGCTTGCTGAAGAGAAATAGCCTATATTTCTTAAGTGCTGTTTCCCTGTCTGCAAGTATAATATAAAAATGGAGATTACACCAAAGAAAAGGGGGGGG
>VXAA01006093.1:755374-838384 GCA_013399115.1 Anseranas semipalmata
GGGACAATCTGCAATATTAAAGTTTTAGTATTATTAGTAAAATCAAACTCTTAGAGGTAGATAATACAAGAGCTAAGAGCTGTGTGGAAACTCCATCTAGCACCTTTATGTGGCAATATTATTGTTCATTTTAACTACCTGTTTACATTTTACTTTTTTCCACAAGACCTTTCACTCATTCTGCATGATGGGGCAAAGCTCACTGTACAGGTAGTTATTCTTTTATATATATATACATATATATATAATTTATATATATATATATATCCCTTCTTTCTAGATCTTATTGCAAATTAAGAGCTTCACAAACATTAATTAATCTTCAGAATGTCCCTGTAAGAATATATATAATTTTCTCCGTTTAGAGGCAGAAACTAAAGCACAGAGAGATGAATGACAAAGCCATTAAGAAAATTCTTTGCAGATTTGTTTGCTCAACTTAAGATGTCCACACCCCCATTCAACAAAACCAGGCTATAATTTTCTAGTAAAACTGGCCATGATATTGGAGTTTAAATATTTTGCTGGATCTGGCTTTAGAGACTTATGATGTGGGAACCAAGGCAATAAAGGGGGAGAATGTTAGTGACAGAAAATATGAAGCCTCAGCTATCAAACAGCTTCAAAAACACTTGCCTCTGTCATGTTAGCCCACTGCAGGAGATACTCATACTGAGCTTCTCTTTCTTTTTGCCTGGCAGAAAGAGTGAAGGGTTACCCTGTAGGACAGCCTGAGTCAGAAGAGAGAACAGAAAACCAAAAATGCATATACAAAAAAAAAAAAAAAACCACAAACAACAACAACAACAACAAAAAACAAACAAGAACTTGAAAAAGAAATTAAGAGAAAACTCAGACGAAAAGATAACTGTACTCTCTTGTTTAACTAGACCAACTTGAAGATCCATTCCTCTTAACAAGCAAGGGAGACTTCACTATTTTCTTATTTATTTATTTTATCGGAGAATGCCTTGGAGACTGTTGGAAATCAAAAAGAGAGCTAACTCTTACAGTGCATTCCATACTGCAGTTTAGCTCTATTGACTTCTACTTCTGCTCAGGCTTAATGAATAGATAACTTCAGTCAAGATATGGAGGTACTCATGCTGAATATACTGCTGAAGTAGTAATTAAAATATTATACAACATGTTGATGAGAAAGAAAATAAATGTATCAGTATTTTTTAAAGAATATGTATCTATCTATGTATATTTAAAAAGGTTTAAAAAGAGCATAGAGCTCACAGAGAGAAAACTTTATGATAATGCTTGGACAGAAATAATAGCAGGTAAATGAAAGCCTCACCCTTCCAGTATATTCATGCTTTGAGTATTTTCTATTTGCACAATCATTTTATCCCTAGGAAGCACAACAGGTTTTTCAATTCTGTTTCGACGGTTAATTTCTAGTAGCAAAATGGCCGATACTCTTGTTCTGAGCAATTCATTGCTACCTCATTTTTCCAGGCTTTTGACTACTCTGGCGTAGAGCTGTTAGCTGAAATTATTTTGTAGTTCCAGCCTACTGAATCAAACACATCTGCTTCACTGAGCATTGCAGTACACCTTTAGAAAGTCAATTACCATCAAGATGTCCTTCTGCCTTTCAAAGGGGAGAAAAGAACCATTAACCTATCAACCTTCATCAAGGCAAGAAATTCTGATAACAGCCTATATATGACAATGCCATTTTATATAATATGAAAGTGAAATGAAAAGTAAAGCATGCAAAGACAGTAAGTGCTATACCTATTGTCACCTATTTAATACCTGATTCATGTTATATTAACACTGTTTTATGACTGTCAGTAGAATCACCTTGAATTTTAAATAGAAAATACGGATTTCTTTGGTTTTACTTGATATAATATTTCATTAAGCCTGCAAAAAGAACCAAATGACACGACTAGCAGGAGGAAATATATTTAAGTTTGGATCAGCAACAAAAGTCACTTAAAAGGGTTTCTGGTCTTTGTTCTCCTATGACTAAATTTAGAAATCATATTTTTTAAAAGGAATTTAATTATGTCAATCTGATATTTTATTATGGCATTCACTAATACAACTTCCTCGGTTTCATGTGATGTTGAGTTTGACACTTACTTGCTCTGTAGGCAACATTTTGTTTGATAAGGAGAATGCTTTTTCTTCTGTAGTAATTTTTTTTTTAATTTCAAATGGACCAGTCAAGTCCTTGATTTGTAATTTATACATCATCTGAAAATAGTTCTCTACTTTCAGAGTAGTAGAAAATTTGGTGAGCTCATTTACAGGTTCTTTATTCGCTGCTTGGCATAACGTTGGTTCTAGGTATGAAGAAATGGCACTGAAATCTATTTGTTGCATTAAAAAGAGATATTCTGAGACCTTATTTTTGATGTGAGCTAAATTACAACATTAGAGCTGAATCATTTTGGCTGTATGAGTTTCACAAGTAATCCATGAAACTGTCCATTTTCTAGAGAATAATATTCTTAGTTATATTTTCTGTTAACTTCTTTTGCTGTACATGCACAGAATGATTCAGAAGGTACTCATGACCCAGCAATTGATGTCATGAAGACAGGGACTTTATTGGTAGACCCAGGTGGCTTGTTCTTAGGTTTGCTCAGCTGAACATTCAAGACAGATGTGTGCAGACAATGAAAAGGGAATACAGAAACTCCTTGGAAATATCTCCAGGGAGGACACGTTAGTTCTCTGCTCCTAAATTCATGTCATCTTTTCCTTTTTTCTTATATAAATAAATGATCTTATATGAAGGGCAAGACTTTTGCCCACAGTGCCAGAGTGAGTCAAATTGTTTAGCAGAAAGAGAAAAATACAAGAAATGCTTCAGAAATACAAATTTCCACAAAAACTATATTCTTAATTGGCACAATTTCTTGCAAGTCTTCTATCATATCATGCAATATTAAACCCTGTTCCAGAGGGCAGGTGATAAAGAATTTCAGCTTTCTCTGCTGAACTTTTGCATGGGCACCAAAACAACTGAAATGTGGTTTCCAACAAATTTTGTCTTACGATTTTCTTTAGTGTCTAAAAATGTGCAAGATCCTCTTGAGATCTTTCCCATAGTTATGACACTTAGTCTCTCTATATCATTTCAACGTTCCCTTATTTTGAGATATTTATCTTTGCCACTCCCCTGCCCATCTAGTCATATGAAACTTATAGGAACTGAATGACCTCTATCCATCTTTGATTAACTAGCCAGTTAATAGAGTGGGAAGGTCTCAAAGACAGTTACATATATAAACAAATTGCATGATCATATACACCTTTAAGGAGGTCTTTAAGGAACCACAATATAAACGAAAATAAATTTCCATTACAAATAATTATAAACAAAATGTGAAAAATGTGAACTTTGATGGCTCAAAAACTGGCAGACAAATAGGAATCTTAAATTCACTGTTTTCAAAAGATGTTGTGTTTTTTACACTAGTATCATTCTTACTCTGGTTTCTTTACTCTTGAACAATGAATGTTGGCTTTACTACTTACAGAGAGGAAATGGTAGTAAGAAAGCACAGCTACAACAAGCTAAAAAGCATTTTTATCTTCTCTGCTGGCCCTGAAACATTTCAAGCATCTTATAAAGCCTGTTTGATTGATACAGGCCATTAAAATAATGTGTTTAGGAAATTTAATGTTGTCCCATGAAATCTGCTATTTCTGCCATAAAAAATGGGCTTTCTTTAATGAAAATGAAAATTACAGCTTCTCAGATAAGTGCATGTAAAACTGCTGAATGCATCAGCTGGTTTCTGTAGCATAACAGTGATTGGGTGGTTACTATTATACAGAGTACTCTCAGAAATATTTTAAAATGATAAATGTTCTGCCCACTATGTAACATACATATTTTTAATATTTAGTAGCATATATCTATACCTCTGTATAAATTGCTTTCTTATGAAGTTTACAGAACAATGGTAAATTTCTCCTTGTTATCTAGATTAGTTCAGTGTCTGCTATGCATATTTTAAAACGGTATCTACCCACAATGCTCAAGACATGTATACTGCCTGTGTGGAGGTAGCTCTGCTGGCTTTTAAATATTAAAACTTCAAAGTATTAAAGAATTCTTACTGTGTCTGAGGTTATTACCAACAAGGTAATAAAAGCCACGTCCTTAAAATACTGTTAAGGATTAGGTGCTGCATCATCAAAATTAAACAGAGTTAGTGTTTCAGGCTTCTGCATCTCTGGTTTAACAATTATGTGCTAATCACAATTTACTTCTACCTTCCATCTATTTAGGTAATTGGGTTTATTTTCAACTGCATGTATCTAAAATCTAATCACACAGCTAGAGCAAGATGTATCCTCAGGCAAAGTGAGAGAACAAACAGTCTTGTTTAAGACATGAAGAAACCACACACTAAATAAAAATAATATCATTTTGATTATTAAATCTTCTTGGTCTACAAGAAGTATTCAGTCACAAGCCCAGAGGGCCATTTAAAATCGAGAAGCATTTAGACAGAAGATCCATGGAAACCACAACACCCTTTCTGTTGATTCTTTTAAGCTATCAAGGTTTTGTCATCAATATATCAAACCCACATTTTTAGAGAACACATGACACAGTTTCCTGAGAAGAACTGTTTCTGATGTGAAAAGCATACAAGCTAGTTTTGAATTCGTCTAATGTCCACATTCAGTGTACAGTAAAGAAAGGATGCTGGGCTTTGTTTTGGTTCACATTTTAAAATATTTCTGTTAATTTCTTCAAATAGTTCTAATATTTTTAGGGTTTGCCAAAAGTCATGAGTTAAGCAGGGGGCATTCCTAAAAGTTAAAAAAAATTAGTATTTCAAACATCAAAGACATGATTTTCAATCATACAAAATACTGCTTTCAATCATACAGAAAACCATACAGAAATACTTTCAGCTGAAAACAGTATAAGGCACAGATGTTAACACCCTAAGATATGTCATCCTAGATGACTTTGCATATCAATTCTTAAGGCAGTGCAACATCTTTTGTTTACCAATGAATAATCAAAAAAAAAAAAAGAAAAGAAAAAAAAAGTATTATGTGCAATGCGTCTGTATAAGTTAAACATAGGGATTTTTTCTTTCTTGTATTTGTACCCTTAGATTTTCTTTGCTCACAGATACTTGGAGAGAATAAATAAAAAAAAAAGTCTCAGTACTTATATGGAGCAGTAGAACAGAATAGTGTACCTGCCTCAAGAATTAACTTGCAGTCCACAAAGACTGGAGCTAGTGAAAATTTATGCACTAGAAATTTCAAATGGAAACCCAAAAGATGTAGCTCAGGTAAAAACCAATGGAGATGAAACATTTCAATTTTTTTCCAACAAGAAATTCTTCTGAATTTCTATTACACAATCACTTCTAAATATTGACTTTAATTTCCTTTTCAGAGTAAGAAGACATATAAAAAATGTTGACATTTCCCATGAAGGACAAATCAGTTTTACAGCTGGCTGCATTTAGAGCATGTATATATATAATACTGCTTATACCTCAAAAGATTCATATATAAAGAAGGCATTAGAAATCCACAACCTATTAATTTGATTAACTGTGAATAACTACTCCCCTTGTCTTGTTAATTAGATGACATTCCAACATTTTTGAAAGTACAATTTATTACTTCCTGTCCTTTGTCACTTAGGAACCCTTAGTAATGACAGCTTCACTTTCATGTATTTCAATATTGTAGTATATTGCTTCATTTTGGTATTTGAAAGAAGGAATATTTTTCTTCTTTTCACGACTTATTAGCTGGACCTAATCATTTTCAACCCATGTAACAATGATTAATGTATTTAATATTTTTCTAGAACAATAACAATAGCCTGAACCACATATCATTCTTCTTCACATAAATGAATACATCACATTTTTGTTATGGCATAACAAACTTCCCCTCCTTCTTAACATTACACACACAGACTGGTCAGCGTACACTGAGGTGAGCAAAAAGCTATTATGCACAACAACATGCCCTGAGGCAAGAAACAATTTAAAGCCTACTGCTGTTTGTCAGTTAACTTGTTTGAAAAACAAACATTTTTGACAGTACCTACCTTCTACTTGAGGTACAAATGTATTATTGTCAGAAAATGTTTTCTGTATTTCTATTTGCTGGGGAACAATTTAGAGAAATGTAGAGTCTTCGATTAAATTTTTGTTAGAAAGATCTCACAGCTGGAGAGTGAATAATAGAGGAAGGTGGCTATAAATGTTCTTTATTTGGTACAGTGAACCTGCTCCTTTAACTAATTGTGAGTTAACCACCTGTGTAATAGTCAGATGCCTGGACTCTCTTCTGTGATGGGGAAGACGCTGTCCCTTTGCTTAAATTAGACAATTAATGGTCAGTCATATCACATGAGTGCTGTCAACAGTAGACATCGAGTATTCCATTTTTTTCCTTTGTTTTTTCTTTTCTCAGAAGATGTTTTGAATTCGCAAACGGTGCCAGTTTCCTTATGAGGTAGGGATACTCTCAATTTGCGGGGATGAAAAATCATTTGTCATAACTATTTATTTTTTTCCTGCAATTTTTTTTAGAAATTTGTTAAACTGGAAAGGCTGAAAGAGCGGGGACTTGACAAGCAGAGTCCTCATAGACTGTAGTAGAATGAGGTGGCTACCACATGAGGAGATTCTTTTGCTACCTTATATTCTCTCAGCAATAGCTTAGATATACTATGTGCAATTTGATGATAATTTCTTGTGTTCATAGACATAATATATACTTTACATTATGCAGCTATGAATTTTAACTTTATATTATACACCTATGAATTTTAATGATATTCTGTTAAACTCACTGTGTTTAGTTTATGGGATTGAGAGTGAATATTTGTGTGCTTTAATAGTGACTAGTTTACAGCCTGTACATTTCATGTTTGTGGTCCATTTAAGATGAAAGTTAAAAGGAAAAACAATGAGGTTGAGGGAAAAAGTTAGGTCCTTGGAGATTTTCAAAACTGAAGAGTTAAACTAGATGACTTACAGGTATCTCTTCCAAACATTATTTTTATGAATCATTGATTAACTTATTATTGATTATCTTTGAAATCTTATGAGGGTCCATCCATACCAGTTGTCAATGCTCAGAGAAGGGCTCTTTAGACCTACTGCTCTTCTAGCTTACGTGACTCTGTAAATTGAAATATATGCACTACTCACACAAGACTGACTCACAGATGAGTGAGCATAGCTTGAAAATTCATACAGCTGGAAGACTATGTGCCAGCCAGAGACAGTTCCTTAGCAGAGCAGAGTGCATTATTAAGATGTAACTGAGGACAGGATTGAGGTCAGAAAGAGACCTCACTTAACATCCCATCAACAATGATGATACAGCTGAGACTGTAGCCTAGAGAAGTTGCACCAAAAGAAAAAAAATATGCTATGCATAAAATCTCTCTATTATTGTATGAGATCAGTTTTGCATCCATTACTTATGTAAGAATTCCTATTGACCTTGGGTAAAGTCCCATATGAGTGAGATGCAGACTTGCATGATTTTGTACTACACAATTGCTTACTTGTTCATGCCCCCCCCCAACAAAATCTTATATTAGGATATTTAGTGTGATCCACTTCTAAAACTTCCAATTTACCTTCTTGACAGATATCCAAGTAGCCAGCAACTTAAAATCTTACTAAGTAGGTGTTATTAGGTACAACAAATTGCAGTGAAGAGTTAAAGCATGATGGAAGTGACTTTCCCTCATGATTTTGGACTTCTGGCTTCTTTCTGGAACACTTTTTCCTTCGTATTCCATATTATGTAATTCAACCAGCTAATCTAGAGGCAGCCAAAAGCATTCTCTTTTAATGCCATACATGAATGAATGATCATGGATTAACCACTATTAAATCATAGACGAGCTGTATTCTAGTAATGACTTGAATCCACAAAACTGTGGAGTTTTAAAGTTAATGGTAAAAATTCAGGTTGACATCTTGTCCTTAATTCACCCTATTGAAAAGTAAGAAACAAAGGTACAACGGCATGAGTTCATGAGTGTCAACCCCAATTTTTAGTTTTAACGTTGAATTTTCTTGCTGCTGTCGGTTTTAGTCTTACTAAGTTGAGCTATGGTAAATACTATATATATGATGGTTGCACAAACATTTGCTTCTTCCTGTTGTTTAAAAACTGACATACACAGTAATCTATTTTTGGCAATTCCTATCCCATAGTTTAACCAGGAGCAAAAACAAAGCTTTTCCATCATATATAAAAAGGTCAAAGGGTAAGTTTCAAAAAAATCACAGGGTTTCTTGGGACATGCAGCCAGAATAGATCACAAAACTTTGAAAGAAAAGGACAAGCAGAGGAAGAGGAGATTTATCTTTATAAATAAATAATAATTGAGAAATAGTAATTAAAAGCTACAAATGACAAGCCATTTCCAGAATGTTATGTTACTGCATTAACAATGCAAAGAATGGAGATCTGAAAAACAGTGAACAGCAGCTATTGCTAACATCACAAAACTCTAACAGCATCTCATTGCTCAACTTTCCAGGTCAGAAGGCTGCCTAGCTTTGCATATAGTAATTGCTTTGTATAGTAATTGCTATAGGATTTCACAATATCAGAATCTCAGAAAGAAGTAACGTGTTTTCTCTAGTTGGAAAACACTCTTAAATGCATGAGGAGGGAGCTTACTGGTCGCTTCTTTAACATTACTGATGGAAGACTAAGAATCTGCATAAGCACACAAGTTTAATATTGTTATATGAGAAAATAACAAGAGTATGATATGATACATTAAATAGTCCAAAATGCCTTACATATGAATTATAGACATCATGGGGTGGCTATTCTGAAAATAACAGTGGTAGTAATTCTTTGCCCATGATTTCTGTTCCTTATCTCTTTAATTCATGAGAATGAGTTTTACTGGCATCAATAGTCCTAGAAATTAAATTCCAAAGTGGTATGCATAAATATTTCTGGGAAGTGAACCCTGCATGTATAGTTTGTTTGTTTGCTTTTTGAGAAGCAAGATCCTGTGACTGACCACTCATATAGATAGCAAATACCACAAATTTAGACGCTCCATATTCAAGTTAAAAAATTAATGATTGCAAAAGTGAAAAAAAAAACAAACTGGGGGATAAAGTAATAGATATATCTGAAGAAACTGTTATGTGCTTAGAGATTTACAGGCATAAATTTGTGGATTATGTTCTTTGTGAATTACCTATTTCTACTGAAGTCATTACTTGTAATAAGCATAGCTACCAGTCAAGGCATTTTAGAACAGGGAACTTTACTTCTTACATTTCATACATTTTCCACAAAAATCATATAGAATATTTGAAGGTAAATCTCCACAACATTACTAACATATCCCATTTCTTACATATTGAGAGCCGAACACTAATGATCTTCAGTAATCATAGTTCTACTGTCTCCTAATTAATAGATAAAATAGTAATGAAGTGTCTCTCATAATCAATAAATAGTAGTCAGGTTTCTCTGAGGCTCAGATTTTCTTTCACAGAAAATCTAGGCTAGCTTTCACTTTCAGATAAACTGTTAAAATCTTGAATGATTCCCTAAGCAACAAGTGTGGTCCAATAATAATGGCATTAGCCCTTTAACTGAGTAAGTACTCAATCAATAGGCATAAACTTTGACCTGGACATTCTGTTTTGCTAAGGTATGTTAAATATAGAATATTATCTATTTAAACTATTTTAATCTGTATCTTTAAAATTGCAGGGAATTTACAGTGTTTTATTTTCAATTAGCAATAAGCAATAATTGTCATCTATGAACCAAAACCTTACTGTGGTTATGTATGTTTAAATCCCTGTGATTCACTGAAAACCCTTTGTGGGTATCTCAGAGCAGAAGTTGGCCTAATTTTTTGTTATGTTTTATACAGTAATGTGGTACCTGAATAAAAATACCTGGAGGATCAGCAGCCAGTTTCTACTAGACTCATAACATTTCCAAGCACTGAAGGCATATTTGGAACACATTAGTTTCAAAGTCTCTTCTGTCAAAATTTGCTTGCATAATAAAACACTAGAGGTTCTTGCGAGATCCACAAGGCTGTAGGAATTCAGCAGTAAATAAAGGTCTGAAAAAGTAGAACACTTAAGAAAAATGCTTGCTTTAAGAATAATAGAATTGTGGGGCAGGAATGAACCTCAGGAGGTCATCTAGTCCACTTAAAACTTCTCAGCCAGGGTCACATTGAACACCGATTATGAACGGCTTAGGTTATCTAACCTATGTTAACAAATTGCTAATGACAGTACTTCCACAGCTTCCCAGGTGAAGTGTTTTAATTAATAACTATTCTCGTAGTTTAAAATATTTTCCCAATATCAAACTATTTACCCCCTACTGCAAATTAAGGTTATTATTTATTGTCTTACCTTCAGTAATTTCAGATAATTTTGTTATTAATATATTTTAAACACCTTCTTAATGTTGTTATTAACACATAACTAGCCATGAGGGTCCACAATTTTAAAGTAATTTCAGTTCATGTATTCCTTCTTCTTTCAATTTTACAGTTGTCATTGCAAATAAGGAGTTAGAAGCTTGCTTTATAAGTCCAGGCTGAGGGGTTGAAACAAAATCACATGACACCAGAAATCAAACTCTAAGCAGAACATGAAATATTGTGAGTTTTCTAACCATACTTCACAGATATTCTCTTATCGTTTCCTGCCCTTTCAACTGTGGAACCTCTCAAGAGATTTGTCTTACTAACAGGGAGGTCAAAATTTCCTCTCCTGATGCGTCTCTTCAACGCCTCTATCTCCCATTTTTATACTTTCATCCATTTCACTAAGTTTCATTTACAATGCATGCTGTTCTGCACAGGCGATTGTCCAACTGCCTCTGTAAAACACAACATATACTCACAGCACTTTATAATAGTGCAGTGAGCTAATGCAAGACAGACACTGAAAAATCAGAAGATCAGTAGTCAGGAAACTCAGAATGCCCATTCTGAATACACTGCAGCTCTACTTGAAGTTTATTTTTTTTAAATGTAAAAATACACAGTTAAAAATGTTCAGATAAAACAAGAGAAAATACGACATCAGTACAAGACCTGTTCTACAGATAAGACCTGCCTTTCCCCTACTATAATTTATGAACCATCATAAGAAACCTCCCAGCAGGTAATTTTGAAGTAATTAATCCATAAAATATTCCTGTTTAACACCAATAGTCAATATCAACCTATTGATCAATAGTGAATATAACCTAACATATGACGGCTCCATCCACTCTGGAAGTGATTTTTAGTATGCACTTCACTCATTATTCAGAATACTAAAATTATATGTTACATAGGAGAATTTCGATTTCCCAGTCTGCATTAACCTCAACCTCTGTGATTCATTTTCCTGTTTATGTTAAAAGGAAAAGCGATGATAAAAGCAAAAGGCAAAACTCTGAGGCATTGATGTATGAGATGTAGCTTTGAACAGCGAGCCACCCTTCTATCTACAACTTATGCACTTTGCTCCTGAAGACTATTTCAGTCCTTACAGCCCTTTACTTGAAGGACAACTAAAACTGGTCCAAAGCCTGCACAAGTTCTAAGATGATCTACTTCTATAGTATTTTGAAAATCAAATTAAAAATACTCTGTCTTGCCCCCAGAGGATGCTAACTTTAAACATTCTTACTTTAAAACCGTGAGTATGATTTTCTCTTTAATGTCTTCTCATTTGGAGTTTTTAATGAAGACTAAGTTGAAAAGAAAATAAGCATCCATGTTTCCACTAATGGTTTCAACTCTTTAGGATATAAAAGCTCAAGGAGATCAGCTGTGTATATGTATATTTTACTGTGGTAGCCCAACTCAAAACTAAGTGAATTAATCTAATGCAACTTTTCCTCCCAAGACTTCTAAGCCCGCCTTCCAAAAAGGCATAAAACAAACAGAGATTATCATACACATTTGGCAGGAAGTATGAATAGAATGAGTCAGGTCTGAAGCTGAATTTACAACAGGTACAGTTAACAGTTACATTTAATATGCTACAGCATATTAGATTTAATATGTGTATATGTAGATTTCACTAGTCATATTTGTCCAAGGAATATATTTTTCTTCCCTTGAACTTTTCCAACCCCTAATAAAGCAAAATATTCTGAAATGTTAAAATCATGCATTTTAAAAAAATGCTAAAAATACTGTTTAAATGTTTGTTTTCTATTGCTAATTTATTTAAAGAAAAACCTGCAAACTATTTATTGTTTAACATTTGCTCTTGGTATCTTATAATATCTTTAAGCCAAGTTAATAGAATAGTGGCAATATATTGGCAAATGCAATAACCTAGTAAGACCTATACCATGCTAATATTTAAATGCATTGTGCTTGCACTGTTATTTTAGACTATTGAACAATTCTGTATTATATTAGTTGGTTGCCTGCAGTGTTCTAGGTTTCTGACATTGCAGTTCATCAGTCTGCACAACATCACAATTCTTCACATCTTATGTTTTCTTGCAACATCACTGTTCTCATTACAGTTAAGCTGGACATGTATGCATACTCACTTAAAGGAAAGGTAAACTGTGGCAAGCATTTAGTTGCATCTTTCTAACATAATTTTTGTAAGAAGGATTTGTATCTTACATGACTCCAACTTTATTTAAATGAAACAAATGATTCATTCGTACAAATTTCAGTAACTGAAATCATCCACAATTAAAAGTCAGAAAGCCTTTTCTGTAACTGTTGTGAATATTATTTCATGCAGATGGGAATGTTTAGTTCTTTGTCCATACCATGCCAATAGACACATTTGAAATTATCTTATGCATTTCTCTTCACAGCTTTTTTGCATAATCAAGTTTAATCACCAAAGAATTATGTAAGAAAATATTTAGCTCTTCCAAATCTGATAAAGTTTTCTACAAAGCCCCCATTGGAGTTTGAATATTTTTTTACATTTTTGTAATGTAATTTACATTTACAGCGTTTTACATTTCGCCTGGAGCAGCATATCAAAGCATAGAACATTTTATCAAGCTTACCCTACCCTCTACAATTATGTATCTGACTAGCTTGAATTCTAGAAAGTGTTGAGACAAGGAATAGTGTGACAAGAATTCTGAATTTCCAGGAAACACCTCGATGTGAAATCATGATGAAAGCAGCTGATAATTCAACCTAATACAGTTCTGAAGATCAGTATGTCATAGAAATCATTACAAGTCTCCCTGAAGCTCACTTCTTTGCAAGCTTGCAAATGCCATAACTCATGTTGTTAAGTGCCGAGACCATTGTTCCCTCATTAAATGACCAGGTATCTCTAAGATGTTGTCTTTTTTGGGGGATGGGGGGTTATGTTTGTCATTGAACTGGGGACACTTCCAGTTCAAGGGGTCTTAATACATGACGTGCAATGCTATTTAATAGATCATTTACAAATAATAAGTTAACATAATTTTCTTTTGCAATAACCATAAACCATTAATTTTTATCTGTAGGAAATAGCTCAGACACTGTTCTTTAAAGAAGATGAAACTTCACCTTCTACCTCAACATTTCATAAAGACTTGGTATTATTAAATTTATACTCTGGAATGTGACATCATGTGTATCTCACCTGCACCTTACCTAATGAAGTTATGGCAGTAACAAAATCCTTTTTCTACTTCGACTGTAACAAACTCTTGAAATTTGTCAATGAGGAACCTCTGTTCCAAGCATCATTTGCTTAAGCCATTTGATAGCATGTGTAGTCACCTTGAAGGTGAAGAAGAAAAGTTCTAATTACTTCTCATTTGATTTGCATTAGGCAGGAAAATGCCTCTGTACTATAACAGCATATACTGGCAATCCAATGCTGTCTGCAAAGAATATTCACGTGTCCTATGCAAAGCACAATAGCTTTCTTAGGGTACCACTAACACTATATTGCTACTATGAAACAATGTCATATTTTAATATTTTGTTTTTAATGAAAGTGGGCTAGCACGAAACAATTAGTTCAAAGCTGAATTAAACATTTTCTCTGACCTAAGATAATTTTTCCCCATTCAACGGAAATGCATTTAGCTTCAGGCTGGAATTGAACAAGAAGAACTCATGAAAATATTTCCCTTGTCACCATTTTATACCCTTTTCCACTACAGATCTTTCATTTTCATTGCTGGCTAGCAATAAAATGGCTCTAGCTGTAACCCATGACTCCATCTGACCATGTATCAGCCTTTTAAGAGTGAACATGGAATACCAACATGTCCCTAATGTATCAAGCCAGCTTCAAAGCACCTTTAGGTTCTGGAATCCTCTCCATCTCATTCATGATGAAAAGACTTATACAGCCTGTTTTGCATTCTTAGGTTTGTCTTTTTTGCTCTTTCTTGGTTTTATACCTCAGGTGGCAAAATCTTTCTGTTCATTCTGGCTAGGGTCCCAGGCATTAGATTTTTTTTTTTTTCCACAGTACAGTCTGACAGATAAGATCAGCATTTCTGGTGGTACCATTCTATCACTAGCTGTATCATATTTGAATGTCAGTCACTAAAATTGTCATCAGAAAAATAGCGTTGTTCAAAAGATTAGCTCTATAATTAAACCAAACTAGAACTCTGAAATGGCTCTTATCCTTAGATTATTTCAATATCCAATATACTAATATACTAGATTATTTTGATGTTGAATATAAGGAAAATTTGATAAATAACATTAAACCAGTAGCTTGAAGGAAAAAATGGTTTCTCTTACACTCAATTTTTATCAAGTGCAAAAATGAAAAATAAAAAGTATTTCAGCAGTATGACCTTTCTCCTTCCTGTGAAATAGGATAAATACTGAAACAAGAAACACAGGACTACTGATTTACAAATAATATGTAAGAAAATAATTGTTACACATTATGTTCTTTTTAAGAACTTGTGGTATTGAGGCTGTAAGCAGCCTTCCAAATTCATGAGGATTGCAAAAACTTCCATTGTTCAGGAATGAATCAAACTAATTACAGCACAATTTGAGAATGACCTAAAAATATATATTGGAAAAAACAACTTTCTAGTCTTAATTTACAATAACTAAAATAAGAGGCATTGATGATAATATCAGAGACGTTAGTTAAACTTCCTGATGACTGACTTTGTCCACAAAATATTCTTTCCTCCTAGCAAGCGATTCAATCAGGTATTTAAAATACAGCCAATTTCCTTGATCATGGTATACCAGATTTTTTTAGTGAGACTGTTGGCTTGCTATACAATGATTCATCCAAATGGTGAAAACTCTATTCACTGGGGGGGCGGAGGGCTCACTTTCACTTACCCTCCAATGGCAGAACTGTGGCTATTCTAATAGTAAATAGTACAGAGATCTCCTCAGGGCCTCTGAGAATTCTACCCTCTGGCATTTCCCATTTATTTCAACACGTACAAACTATAGAGGATTGTTAAGGAAAAGGCACATAATCCTTGGGATAACCAAGCCTAAGTTTAAACTTTATAGAGGAGGTTTGGTATGTGCACTGTAGGAAGGAAAAATGAGCTTCCACGAAGATTGGAAGAATTAATATTTAAGGGCACAGCATATAGAAGAAAGCAATGGACTGTAATGGATGCTTTTCATCTGACCCCTCTCCCTCTCCCTCAATCATTATTTGACACCAGAAGACATGAATTCATGAGAGCCAGTGCTAATGAAAAATGCAGTAGAACTTAACTGCATTTCAGAGCTACTGGTGTCAAGGGGACAAGTAATGTCTGTGTCTGTCAGGATGTAAATTAAGTTGCTTCATATGCTTCACACTCAAGATCCAGAAAAGAACATGGCCAAGAAGATGACATGATATATTTGGCAAACTTGACATTCAACAGAGAATTTGTTATCATGGTCAAATTTTGATCCCCTGTTACACTGATGCTATTATGCTGCAATAAGGCCAACTGGTTATAACTGATAAGGGAAATTTTCTAGACCCTCAGAGTAACAAATATTACTTGTTGAAGACGCTTCTAACCTTGGGAATATTAGAAATCATCAGTTCTTTTTATTATAGGTGTATTGCCTGGTAAAGGACATAATAATTCTTCAAAAGACAATACAAGTCTTTAGTCTTGATTACTGGAGTGTTTTTAGTACCTCCGTTACAGTGCAAAAACATCATGTGCCAATTTTCAGTGATGTAATGAGTATTGTAGTATGCAACTCAAATTCAGGAAAAAAGCCTGCTGTATTGGTAGCTTATTCAGTAAAAATTGCCATATCATCAAATTGTTATGGAAATCACAAAACTTCCAGCCAGGCTCCCATGGGATTTACAGTTAGTCAAATTCAGCAGTACATAGCAGTAGATCCACTGAGGCCCATGAGTTGATTTCTAGCTTGTCAGAATTCAGACCAAGTATCTAAGTGTTCATCCTGAGACAAGCAGGGTTGTTATGAGCAAAACACTAAGCAGATGCCACGACTGCTGTGGTACCATGCAAAAGTCTGTAAAACCTCCTCACTCCCAGAGGCAAGAGGCTCATCACAGGATTTGTTGACACAAATCAAAGGAGAGAATTTTCCTGGATGTGAAAGTTTAGTATGCTTTCCCCTTTTTGCAGCAAAAGAATTTAACATAACTCAATGTCACAGACAAAGATACTTGGCTCCTGTTTAGCTGGATACTACTGATTAATGTTTGGGTAGCTGAGATAACAAGCCAGGGAATGACTATGAAGAGCTGTTGCCGCATTCACAGGAGAGAGGGGGATGATGCAAATGGAGCATTACCACGCCCTGCACATGCATCAGGTTGTAGGCTGTTAGTCATTGCTACACCGTGAACATAGCTCACAGGGAAGACCCCTGTTGCTACTTCCAGGACATCACTCAGTACTCTGTAAATACACAACCTGATATTGAACACCAGACACACACGCACATATATTGAACACCAGACACACACACACATATCACTGATATTGAACACCAGACACACACACCTGGGACGGGGCAACCCTGGTTATACGTACAGACTGGGCAATGAGACACTGGAGAGCAGCCCCGCAGAGAGGCATCTGGGAGTTTTGGTTGACAGCAAGTTGAATATGAGCCAGCAGTGTGCCCTGGCAGCCAGGAGGGCCAACCGTATCCTGGGGTGCATCAAGCACGGCATTGCTAGCCGGTCGAGGGAAGTGATTGTCCCGCTCTACTCTGCGCTGGTGCGGCCTCACCTTGAGTACTGTGTGCAGTTCTGGGCACCACAGTACAAAAAGGATGTAAAACTGCTGGAGAGTGTCCAGAGGAGGGCGACGAAGGTGGTGAAGGGCCTAGAGGGGAAGACGTATGAGGAGCGGCTGAGGTCACTTGGCCTGTTCAGCCTGGAGAAAAGGAGGCTGAGGGGAGACCTCATCGCAGTCTACAACTTCCTTGCAAGGGGGAGTGGAGGGCCAGGCGCCGACCTATTCTCCTTAATCACCAGTGATAGAACCTGCGGCAATGGTGTCAAGCTGAGGCAGGGGATGTTTAGGCTGGACATTAGGAAGAGGTTCTTCACTGAGAGGGTGGTTGCACACTGGAACAGGCTCCCCAGTGAAGTAGTCACTGCATCAAGCCTGTCTGAATTTAAGAGGCGTTTGGACTGTGCACTTAGTCACATGGTCTAAAATTTTGGGTAGACCTGTGCAGTGCCAGGAGTTGGACTCGATGATCCTTATGGGTCCCTTCCAACTCGGGATAGTCTGTGATTCTGTGACATATGCACATATGCATCCAGTAGCAGATATTACAGTTCAGCTGAGCATTTCAGCTCTCACCTACTATTTCTAGGTCTACTGTTTGTGCAAGTTAAAGGACAAGTCCTATAATACCTTTAAGACATTTCAAAATACATGAAATATGCAAACAGCTTTTTTATTCTAAAAATAATTCTTAACAATTATTTATAGTTAAAAGCAATAAAGAAAATAAAATTGAAGCAAGTGATACTGACTGTAGGTGCTCTGAGTGTGCTCATGAAAACTGATATAAATTGCCCAAGTTATAATCTCCCCAAAATTCTGTATGTTATTTTGTAATAGTCATAGTACTAAGCCTAGCACATCTGAATACAAAAGGAAGGAGACACAATCCATTCATAAATTGCTACTAATGGTAGACAGACAATTTTTCAAAGGCATTGAAAGAGATATTAGAGGTATTTTTCCCTCTAAACCTCCTAGCTTTAGTAAGAACCTTTCAAAAAGTGTATCAAGATACATCACACAATAAATAAGATGAAGTTCAGCAGAGACAGTGACATAACTTGTTATCCATTTTGCAGTTGATTCTGCCGCCTTATTTATGCACACTGGATGTTTTTTCATGACAGATATAGGACGTTGGACTCCTGTAATCTGAGGTTTGCTGCACTGGTTACCTTGCAAGATGTTCATTGACTAAAAGAGGATGGAGGAAATTAGGAGACATATTTGTACACAAACCTGAAATTAAAGGTAACTTAAATATCTGTCTCCTTAACACGAGCATCTGGCCCAGCTGGCAGCTTATTTGATTTTTATTTTAAATGTTTATAGTGCAATTGTGCTCAGTATTTATCATGATGGTAGTCTAATTTTGTTCTCTTTCTTGAAAGGAATGATTTTAATAGAATACCTTTAAGAAATATTTTCTACCTGGTCTGTAATTCTAAGCTCCATGCGCACAAGGCATCACATGAAAAATGCGTGCACGTATCAGGTATAAAAACTAATGCTACCTGTGCCTCAGCCTGGGCTGATGAGAAGTTTTGTACACCACAGGTGTACAAACAGCTGAATCTTGCATGCCCCTTTGGCTTTGCTGGCAAAATCTGACTTCAAATGAGTCAGAAGCCAAAACACTGGCAGGTTTCACAAATGTCCACAGAGGATGAACAGACAGAATTACTTATTTCTATTAAGAATACCAGAGAGTATATTTTGCGGGAAGTAATTTTATTATCTGCTGAAGTGCTAGGGTTCAGCATTTAAACACACAAAATTCAATGATGCATTAATTTGATCCACCTCATTAGCATCCAGACACATTTAGTGAAAAATGTCAGAATTGTTACAGTTGTTTTCAGTCAAAGTGGTAGGCCCTGAGAGCTTTATCTCTATAATTAATGTATAATATATATATAACATCTCATGTATAATATATATGATGTATCATATAATATATGATTAACGTATAAAAAGAGGCAATATTCAAAATTATATTGCCATGGAGAACACGTTTCAGTAAAATTACATTGCAAAAAGATTTCAAGTTTGATCACTGTGTCTTGAAACAGAGAAAACTAATAGAGAACCACTATTTTACATAATAGGTTACGTCTTTCCACAGCTCAAGAAAAACTAGCAGGAAAAGATCAAATGTACATCATTTATCTTACTTCAATAAATGAATATACAAATAGCATGGCACAGAAACTGAATCGTTACTATCAAATTTCCTTTTCCACTAAAAGGTAGGGTTCCCTTTACATATTTTGGTATTTATTTTCAGTATTTCAGCTACTTTTTAGAGTGGATCAAGCCCCTTGAAAAAAATGTGGTGTGAGCATTTTTATGATTTCTTGGTAAATTCCATGTCACAGATTTATGTATTGATTTTTGGCAGTAGACTCCATTTACTGACTCACAAAAAATATCCTTATGTCTCATATAGCAAGTGCATACACAAGGAATAGAAAAACACTCATACGTGAACTAGAAACCCAGTCTATCATATACATTCATTACCAGAAAAGACTGAAGGAGAACAGCAAAGTGTGCAGTTCTTGCCAAACACATTCATATATTTATGTTCAACAAAAACTGAATACAAGTCAAACTAGGTCTATAGACACAGATTACTGACAAACCACCTCTTCCTTTAAAGTAACTTGCAGACTGCATTATATGCACTGATGGTCCTGACACATAAAAGAGCTTAACTCAATCTCCAATTGAATAAACTTAATATTGCTTAGCTATTTACTGGTGTCAATGGAAACAGAAACACCCCCTCCCCAAACCCCAGATCCAGACAAACTGTGATGTTATCACTTATGTACAGAAGACACAATAGGTATACAGGCTGGCATCAGCTTATAGATACAAGAACAGTCTGGTTAAAACATTTCATATAAATGACCACACTGAAATATAAGCATCTTAAATGGATTTTATGGAAATATTATGATACAGAATAATTCTGATTTTAATTTTATTAAAACCAGTAAAGTTGAAATGGCCATAAAAAATGATCATTATACTTCTAAAAGAACAACAATTACTAATTATTTAGTTTGGCATTTTCTTGCTTAAAGCAATTTTTAATTTTCCATATACTATGCCCATTTTCTACACGAAATTAAATTGATCCTTACTACTTTGAAGCTAGTACTAACCACTATGAAATCATATTATACATTCCAGTGGCTGTGTCTCTAGGACATATGGTGCCCAGAGTGAGAAAATAACTCTAGAATCATTTTACTTAGCTATTAAACAATTATATTCATGTTCTTTTGCAGCTAAAAGTAGGTTTATCAGTTCTGTTACTAAACTTAACATAGCTACTATTTATTTTCACTGGCTGAGAACCTCAACATGACTGATGCAACACAGATTCTAAGTAGAATAATCTTTTCTGTAACCTCAATGCCTGTTGTTTTCCAGCTCAAACAAGATTTGAATTTGAAGAACATACACTATACTGGATATATGTAACCTGAAACCATTTTCTACCTTAATAGCCACACTGCAGCTTTTGAAAACTGGCAATTATTCATTTTGCCATGACCTAGTAACTGGAAGAGTGAAGTTCTCATCTGTGAAGAATGGTATAGTAAATCATGGATTAGTGAAGTCAGGCACTCTCAGTGAAAGTACTTCCTCTAGCTTGCACCTAACAAATCTAATATTCAATATGGCTCTTTTCTTGAGTATAAAAAAAGTATCCGAACTTTATATAATTGCTTCTCCAGAAAGAATATGTTTTAAAATGGAGGGAACTAATCATTTTAATAAAGATTTCACTCAATAGATTCTGAACGGCAAAGCACTATTCATATTCCCACAGACTTTTAACAAGTTGTGACAACCTCACACAGCCATTATAAGGACTACTAAATAAACATTTTGTATTCAAAATAAAATAGCTAGAGTGTGTTTAAAAGAATACACTAAGCTGGATTTTTCAGCAAAGCCATGAAGAGTAGAACTAATACTTTCTGCCTGTCAGCATATAAAATTGAGGTCTTTAGTCTAAATTGACCATTTTTTCCATGACCTGGGGTGAAAGAGAGACACTTCCATGAGATAATTCATCCTATCCTCACACAAACATACAAGACAGTTGGAAGGTATTGTTCTCTGGAAGTTCCTCTCTTTCTCAATCTCCCTCCAAAATCTACAGAGGGACACTGGATAACTTTGGCCAACACCTAACTTTTTAATAGCTGAAGTCAAAAAAGGCAAATCCTTCTTCTCATGCCCTTGGCAGGAAATCTTAGTTTGTGGTAATTTTTTTTTTCTATGCAGACCGGCAATTTTGGCCTGAATCTAGGCACCCAGTTAAAATTCTTACTGCACGATGGGCACAGTTAAGTCTTAAGTTCATGACACTGCATTATACCTGCCACACTGTCAGAGACATGTCAGTTAGTCTGCTCCATCTAGAAAGCTGACAGGGAGTCCAGACTTTCAGTCTCTCTGGCAGTAGCATTAGATCTCTGGTGTGGAATGAGGAAGGTAGCTATCAGGTTACTGGGCAATCAATACAAGTGTGGGCAAGATTTATAGCAGAAAGGATAAGGGTAAAGAGAAAGTCATTATAGAGTAGTTTTTGATGATTAAATAATGCCTTAACCCAGAAGTGAGCCAGTTTTTTTTTTTTTTTTTTCATCCATAGGAAACTAACAGGAACACTTGAATTGTTCCTGTTAAAGATAACTGAACATAGCCAATACCAGTTCTGCATATCCCCTGAGTATAGTTAACTATTAGCACACAATAAATATTCAGATTTTTATATACCCTTAAATGACTCAATTCTTTATGGATTCTATTTATAGTCCATAAAAATAAAGTATACAGAAATAAAAGTGTTTAAAATTTACATGCTTAAGGAATACTTAAAAAATATTACAGGTAATATTCCATACCTGAGAAGTGGTTGCTTTGGATAAGAAGGTTGGTCACTGTTTTGGCATGACTGAGATTTTTTTGTGACTTGCTTATAAATATTCCTTGCGGTTACTCCAATCCATAGCATAGTAGAGAGTGTAGAATAATGCAGTACTATGCCAACCTAAAACAAGAGTGGACAGTTAAACAAATCAATAAGTGGATCAGTAAAATAAGATTTTTTGAAGAATCTTACTGCCTAATTATACAAACATTTCTTTTTAACTGAATTTGTAACTGCATCATTTTTTTCTTTCTCTCTGGTTATTTCTAACCACTGAATGAAAACATTTTAAAAAAAGCAGATGGAAACTGTTATTTAATCTATCATAGATAATATCTGTGATACCAGATGGTAATGTTATGAAATCAAGACTGTAAAGACATTTGTAAAGAACCTGACTAATGGCAACTTTTACACCTGGATTTAAAGTGATGCAAAATTTGGTTTGTTTTGCAAATTTTATTAGCTTATCATGACAATACAATTCAACAAATAATGAAATGACAGCATTTTTGTTTGCTATTATAATATTATTTTCTTTCATTTTTCATATCCTGTTGTAGTTCTGTCTCAGCTGTATATAGCCAAGGTTGACTTCTTGTAATGACCAGTTATTTGTCTGGGATCAGTGCCAGTTGCCTAAAAAACAGATTATTTTCAGACATATTTTGAAGAACTTATAAACTTGGCCATACAATTTTTAAAACTAAATGAGAGATCGTGGTGTCATCCCTCAAAAGGAAATGCAAACTCTCAATAGTGTTATTATCATGACGTCTCCAAGACACTGGTGTGTTTATCACTGAAAGTAAAATAAAATATAAACACTTAAAATAGTTACATCTTTGTTATGTTAGTAATTGTTATTCATTACTATTGAAACAGTAATTGGAATTTTATCCAATCTACAAAGCCTTATTACATCAGCTAAGTCTCCATCTGATTATATAAAATGAGGTTACCTTTGAAGCAATAACCTGACATTTTGCAGTGACAAGTAAAATATTGGTATAATTGGAGACCACATAAATGTTTAAGGAATACACAGAATTGCTAAATAAAGCTAACACAAATCTATTATAATGATTTATTTGAATCAGTGTTCATGTTTGCTTAACTTAAAATAATTGATGGGTAAAGGAAAAAAAATCCATGAATTTTGTTTATATTTAGTAACATAGCACAAAATAGCAGTAAATATCATCAACAGAAAACCCTTTGTAATTTTCTCTGGGACTTGTCTGATACATAAGACAAGAGAGCATAAAGCCTTCATAGCTGTTGTCGCTTGAGGTAAAGAAGCAGAAATAAGAGAATGAGACAACTTTGTACCATCAGCTGGCAGACATTGCCAGTTCGGTGGCTAGTGCTGTCTGGACTTAGTTCATGTGCAGCTTGCAGCATTTCTGTACGGACACAGTGAATATGATTATGAGCTGGGGGGAGTGAAGGAGTAAGACAGGAAGGAGAAAGGGGGAGGAGAAAGAGAGAAGAAGTCAGCAGAAACCAGAAGAAAGAACTGGAAAAATTCTAGAGACTTTGTTCATGACCTCTTTCTCATTTCAGCATAGCGCTGCTACTATATATTCTGTAATTATTCTACACAAGTATGCCAAAGGCTCAATAAGAAGATGAACAGCCGGGACGAATTCTGTGTGAGCATGCACAAACGTGAAATTTGGACAGTGTATATGGCCAAAAATTCAGAAATGATGAGTCTCTTGAGTGAATGAAATTCCTAAAACAGCACAATCAAACATTTTTATTGAACTTTTCAGGAGACAACTGAACTGAATGGAAAATATAGCTATATCACACCTTAGTCACACCACCCTTCTCCACAGTGTGCCTATCTTTCAGCAACTTAATTCCTTCTGATATATGGACAACTCAAGCAAACATGGAAAAGAGACAAATGTGATCAGCTTCTGTACTATCTTTTCACTAGTATGTCTCTTTTTCTCTCAAAATAAAATTTTCCACTTGCATTTTTTGCTTATGGCAAAAGAGGATTTATCCTGATGTTACAGGACCTCCTGATGACCGACAAATTTGAAGGACAATGGTAACAATATGGACAATAAACACTTAACAAAAATGTGGAATTTGGAAGGGTGCACTGAGCTTTTATACTAAGATCCAAAGGAAAGGGTACCCTTCTCTCTTTGTGGGGGTGATTTTGTTTCTCACTTCCCAGCACACAAAAAATGCTTTCTGGACTAGAATTTTTGTTCTTACTCATTCACTAATAATCATTAGAAAAGAAATGCTTGTCACACTTCATCTTGAAAATTCAGTTTCAAAGTGGTGGGCTCTGCCCTCTGCCTCTTCCCTCCCCATATCTCCACACCGACAGCAGTCATGACACGGAGACGCATTTCCCGCACTGTTGCACTTACAGGTTGTGGCTTCATGCTCTCTTGTCCCCCTCAGTGGGACCACCTCTTTCTAGCTGTCTTAAGCTAGGTAGACGTCTGAGCCCTGTGCTATTCACATGAGGTAACAGTTCATGACATGGAACAGGAAAACAAGGCTTAACAGAAAAGGGAACTGGACAAAGTTATTTCTGTTCAGTAAACTGTCACTTAGCTCTGTCAGCAAATATAAAACTTAGGTTTAAGTGCAAAAGGTCCAGGGTATGGGTTTATCTGTGTATAACTTGTTACTGGATTTGTGCCTCTGTAAAGCTTAAGAGGCCAACAAATAGATACAAATGAGATATCAAAATGTTCACTTAAAACTATCTAACTATAAACTTAAAACTATTCAAGGGATCTGGGGGTTCGGGTTGATGCAAATTGAGTGAGTAAGCAGTGTGCCCTGGCAGCCAAAAGGGCCAGCCATATTCTGGGGTGCATCAGGCACAGCCTTGGTAGCCGGTAGAAGGAAGGGATTGTCCCGCTCTGCTCTGCTCTGGCACAGACTCACTGAGTACTGTGTGTGGTTTTGGGTGCCACAATATAAGGACATAAAACTATTAGAGAGTGTCCACAGGAGGGCAACAAATATGGTGAAAGGTGTAGAGAGCAAGATGTATGAGGAGCAGCTGAGGTCACTTGGTTTGTTCAGCCCAGAGAAGACGAGACTGAGGGGAGGCCTCATGGTGGCCTGCAGCTTCCTCACGAGGGGAGCAGAGGGGCAGGCGCTGATCCCTTCTCTCTGGTGACAGAGATAGGACCTGAGGGAACAGCATGGAGCTGTGACAGGGGAGGTTCAGGCTGGATATCAGGAAAAGGTTCTTCACTGAAAGGGTGGTTGGGCACTGGAACAGGCTCCCCAGGGAAGTGGTCATGGCACCAAGCCCGATGGAGTTTGAGAAGCATTTGGACAATGTTTCTCAGACATGGTTTGATTTTTGGGTGGTCCTGTGTGGAGCCAGGAGTTGGTGGGTTCCTTCCAACTCATGATATTCTCTGATTCTATTTTCACTATAAATGGAGCTTTCCTTCACCACAATGTATATTTCACACAAACTTGTGTGAGAAGGGCTATGTTTTCCTCACAGAACAAGGGGTTATGATTGAATATATAAAAGGTATGATGCTTTTTCATAAGAATGCTTCCCACTGATGAACCAAATGATACAGAAGGAACTGCCAGGACATATGCATTCAAGACAGCATTGCACCTAAAGTTGTTTAATAACTGCAGTTATGGTGAAAATTTTCTTGTTTCCGTGGACTGCATTCCTAGAACTGGGAATAAACACCAGCTTACTGAATAGAAGTTTGCAGTTTTCTACAGTAGGAAGAGCCTGTCTGTATGTGCTCCTTCAATAAATTTCAGTACCCCAGAGGTTAGAAGTTCCAAACGATGCAGTTACCATAGTAATGACCAGAATACACATTTATGCAAAACANAACGTGAAATTTGGACAGTGTATATGGCCAAAAATTCAGAAATGATGAGTCTCTTGAGTGAATGAAATTCCTAAAACAGCACAATCAAACATTTTTATTGAACTTTTCAGGAGACAACTGAACTGAATGGAAAATATAGCTATATCACACCTTAGTCACACCACCCTTCTCCACAGTGTGCCTATCTTTCAGCAACTTAATTCCTTCTGATATATGGACAACTCAAGCAAACATGGAAAAGAGACAAATGTGATCAGCTTCTGTACTATCTTTTCACTAGTATGTCTCTTTTTCTCTCAAAATAAAATTTTCCACTTGCATTTTTTGCTTATGGCAAAAGAGGATTTATCCTGATGTTACAGGACCTCCTGATGACCGACAAATTTGAAGGACAATGGTAACAATATGGACAATAAACACTTAACAAAAATGTGGAATTTGGAAGGGTGCACTGAGCTTTTATACTAAGATCCAAAGGAAAGGGTACCCTTCTCTCTTTGTGGGGGTGATTTTGTTTCTCACTTCCCAGCACACAAAAAATGCTTTCTGGACTAGAATTTTTGTTCTTACTCATTCACTAATAATCATTAGAAAAGAAATGCTTGTCACACTTCATCTTGAAAATTCAGTTTCAAAGTGGTGGGCTCTGCCCTCTGCCTCTTCCCTCCCCATATCTCCACACCGACAGCAGTCATGACACGGAGACGCATTTCCCGCACTGTTGCACTTACAGGTTGTGGCTTCATGCTCTCTTGTCCCCCTCAGTGGGACCACCTCTTTCTAGCTGTCTTAAGCTAGGTAGACGTCTGAGCCCTGTGCTATTCACATGAGGTAACAGTTCATGACATGGAACAGGAAAACAAGGCTTAACAGAAAAGGGAACTGGACAAAGTTATTTCTGTTCAGTAAACTGTCACTTAGCTCTGTCAGCAAATATAAAACTTAGGTTTAAGTGCAAAAGGTCCAGGGTATGGGTTTATCTGTGTATAACTTGTTACTGGATTTGTGCCTCTGTAAAGCTTAAGAGGCCAACAAATAGATACAAATGAGATATCAAAATGTTCACTTAAAACTATCTAACTATAAACTTAAAACTATTCAAGGGATCTGGGGGTTCGGGTTGATGCAAATTGAGTGAGTAAGCAGTGTGCCCTGGCAGCCAAAAGGGCCAGCCATATTCTGGGGTGCATCAGGCACAGCCTTGGTAGCCGGTAGAAGGAAGGGATTGTCCCGCTCTGCTCTGCTCTGGCACAGACTCACTGAGTACTGTGTGTGGTTTTGGGTGCCACAATATAAGGACATAAAACTATTAGAGAGTGTCCACAGGAGGGCAACAAATATGGTGAAAGGTGTAGAGAGCAAGATGTATGAGGAGCAGCTGAGGTCACTTGGTTTGTTCAGCCCAGAGAAGACGAGACTGAGGGGAGGCCTCATGGTGGCCTGCAGCTTCCTCACGAGGGGAGCAGAGGGGCAGGCGCTGATCCCTTCTCTCTGGTGACAGAGATAGGACCTGAGGGAACAGCATGGAGCTGTGACAGGGGAGGTTCAGGCTGGATATCAGGAAAAGGTTCTTCACTGAAAGGGTGGTTGGGCACTGGAACAGGCTCCCCAGGGAAGTGGTCATGGCACCAAGCCCGATGGAGTTTGAGAAGCATTTGGACAATGTTTCTCAGACATGGTTTGATTTTTGGGTGGTCCTGTGTGGAGCCAGGAGTTGGTGGGTTCCTTCCAACTCATGATATTCTCTGATTCTATTTTCACTATAAATGGAGCTTTCCTTCACCACAATGTATATTTCACACAAACTTGTGTGAGAAGGGCTATGTTTTCCTCACAGAACAAGGGGTTATGATTGAATATATAAAAGGTATGATGCTTTTTCATAAGAATGCTTCCCACTGATGAACCAAATGATACAGAAGGAACTGCCAGGACATATGCATTCAAGACAGCATTGCACCTAAAGTTGTTTAATAACTGCAGTTATGGTGAAAATTTTCTTGTTTCCGTGGACTGCATTCCTAGAACTGGGAATAAACACCAGCTTACTGAATAGAAGTTTGCAGTTTTCTACAGTAGGAAGAGCCTGTCTGTATGTGCTCCTTCAATAAATTTCAGTACCCCAGAGGTTAGAAGTTCCAAACGATGCAGTTACCATAGTAATGACCAGAATACACATTTATGCAAAACATCCTGGCACACACACACACAAAAAAGCTGTCTTGAGCAGCTTTAACCTGCACACAGTTTTTTTTCCCTTCATTTTTCATTTTATTTCTTTGTTTCTTTTATTTTTAAATTATATTTTAGATAAGACTGTTTTTCAGCCAGTTTTATTTAAAGGAGGATATGAATATGCACTAACATTCAGATTAAACTATTAATCCTGCATAGAAAGAGTCTTTTCAGTGAAACGGAAGGATTCAGGAATTTCTTTGTGGTCTCTACCACCACTGGATGTATTTCATGATCTTAACGCATTTAGCCTTAGATCAAACTCCTGCTCACTTCACAGGTAGAAAATTTATGGCAAGAAGTTGAGACCCAAAAATGAGGTGGGTTTCACCAGGAAGTACAATCTTCAGCATGTACATCTAACTCCATAGCATGCAAAGTCTTTAAGTGTTGCAGGTTGCTGCTAGTAAAGTTTCTAGCCACTGATAGTCTTGCTTGCTCATATGACTAGCTCGTTCCTCTTTTGGAAGAGCTAAGCAGTGCAGCATCAAAGACCTCTCAAAAGCCTGTAAATAACATTTTCTGTATCTCTTGAGATGCCCTAACTGGCAAACTTGATCACAGGACATTAATTTCAAGTTCTTTTGTTAAAAAAAAAAAAAAAAAAGTAACCAGAGCAGAAATAACTACTCTACTCTTTTTCTCTTCTTTCTATAATATTTTTGTATCCAGAGCTCCCACCCAAGATGTGGCTCCTAACTCTCTGATCTCCTTATAGTTTAACAGGATTCAAATCCTGTTAAATTAGTAGATCACTAAGTGATCACACCACTAGTAGATCACTAAGTGACTGGCCACTAGGATTAAAAAAAAAAAAAAATCTGTCCATCTCCCTAACTTTTCTGTCTCCTGAATCCAAAGCCCCTAAGCCTATTCTTCATGCTTCAACATGTGTAGTGGGACACTGCCATAGCCTCAGGGCTATGATGCTTTACAGGAAAATAGGGGACATGAGACTGAAATCTTTCAGATTGAGGGTACAGAACCAATGCCTCCCACGCCACAGGGAGTGATCCAGCTACAGTTGTGTCTCTCCATCTCATTCCTTACAGAAAAGGATAAGCCTCCTTCCCTGCCCTTTGAAGGAAAGTAATCTGAGAGCCTAAGCCTGGGAGATGGAAGGGTCTGACTACATTCTCCACCAGTTGGCTCAAGCACCTTTCTGTCTAGTGTAGCATCTCTGAATCATCCCATTATGCTGTTCCTAACACAATCTTTGCCTTGCAAATGAGTGGTTTTGGCATAAACTCAAAGCTCTGGATTCTACGTCAACAGCCAGCATTCAGTGACACTCAGAGTCAGATTTGTGGGTAATCTCAGTCTGTAGATATAACCTAATTCACACAGGAAATCTGTGAAGAAGCAATCAGCTCTTCCAGACCAGCATTCTAACACCAGTTTTCTTTATAAATCATAAGTAAAGACTGCATAGCAAATATGTGAATGAGACTGATTATACAAAATCCTCTCTGAAATGGGTATGCAGGTTTAAAAGTAAGTTTCAGATTTTTCGATTCCAGATAAAAATAAATATCTTACTATCTCTGCAAACACATTTTTTAGTTCAATTACTTTGCCTTCAAGGAGATATGAAGGTTATTCCAGCTATCTATCAGAGCAAATGGGTCCATTTCCATACCATTAATTCCTGCTGCTTAAAATTAGCCTGTGACACATCATATAGAGTGAGAAGGTGATCCAACTGAAGTTATTTTAAAGCCATCCTTTTTGGTTAATTTTGAAGGAAAAAAAATAACTCAGTCTACTATTTCACTTTGGTAAGGATGTTGCAGTGAAATTTGTGTGAAAATTTTAGGGAAAATTACAATAAGAAAGGTAGAAGTTTAGTGGTTTTGACACCACATTTCAGCTATTATGTCAGAAAATGCTTGCACTTGGAATCTTCCCTTATGCAATCAGGAAATCAAAAGTCCAAATTACATTACTGCAGGGTGAAGCTGTGCTTTGAATTGTAACAGATGGAAAAATACGTGTACAATAGCAACACTGATGAGGTCACACGTGTGATATAACCAACATTTTAGTGCTGCTTGAAACAATAATATTTTTACGAATATATTCTTAAACTCTAATACCAGCTTTTTTCCAGAATTGAAAAATGAGAGAGACAAAACTTAGTTTTGAGGGACACATGAACCCATAGCAGCTGTGCAAATATACCTTTCATTGGGCTGAGTGATTTAAAGAGTTGCTATATTCAATAGGCAGAAGAAAAGGAGCACTGTGCATCCCATCACTGCTTAGGCAAACTATGGGAAGTGTTCAAATACGTGAGTTTCTCAGGAAGCCTTGAGCAGATCTGATCTCCCTACCTCTTAGCTTTGGCACCCTGAAGGTTAAGCCACAGAGTAATCCCCTCAGGGTTACCGCAGGAGGAAACAGGCACTGGGACTCACAGAAGTTTGAAAAAAGTTGATGTCAGTAGGCAAGAAAGGGTCTGTGGGGGGGGTACAATGTTCTGGGAGTGAACATTTGTTCAGCCTGTGTTACCAGCTACAGGAGTCTTGTCTTAGATTATTTGGACTGTTGCATCAGTCAGCCCTACCTAATTCCATCAGACAATTTGTACCAGGAACCAGAGAACGGTGTGTGTCTTTTGTGTCTTGTATCTTTGCTATATCTTAACTTCTGATAATGTCTAAGTGGCATGATGTCAGGTCAATAAATAACTTAATGAAACAGATTAGAAAGCATATGCAAATGTATCCATTCAGTTTCTCTAAGTATGCATGTTTCTCAGCAGCTCAGGAACTGGCCCTATACCATAGCACTAAACAGCTGTCACTGATAATACATTTTATGAAGATACTCCTGTAGTTTATGTATTACTCAACATATTATTAATAACTCATTTATCTCAATCAATTTTTCATTATTACTGCTAACACTGCATTGTTACCAGGCAATCTGCAAAGTAAATAACCAGACAATGATTGTAACAACAGATGGTCATTTGTGATCATGTAATTACATGGCCATGGCTGCCCTACAAACTAATCTGCTACCCTCACTTGCAAACTGCAGATAAAGCCAATGGTAAATGATATTTCAATTTGATAGAACTCCCAGATTAATTACAACACAATTCACTAGATATTGTGAGATATTTATCTCAGAATAATTTCATGGACAGCTGTGTCAATTAAATGAAAAACTATGTAATATACATATGTAGACTTTGCAAGTAGAACACTGTAAGTCCTTACAGATCTACAGGTGCTGTTTACTCATGGTCACGCACAAGCATACACAAAAGGCTTCCAAAGCATCTCACTGAAAACTAGAGTAATAACTCTTAAACTAGTTATGCAAGTTTTGCTGTAGAAATTCTTGAATTTATACTAAACTAATGTAAACTTTAAAAACAATAGCTTTAAATAGTTATTATAAGTTGTATGCTGCCTATCATAGCAACATGTAACCCATTTGTAAAAATTAATTTTAGTAGGGATAGTTTCATAGTGCATAGAAAAGAAGTTGGAGTCACACCTCCTTCCTTTAGTCTTTTGCATCTCATTTTCTTCTAACTTCCCTGTACAAACAGGTTACCTTCTTGTGCAGTCAGTATCATAGTAATAACTCAGACAAGCATTCTGAAGCAAATTTGTATAACTGTCTAAAACCTTCTATCATTTTCTAATGACAGGACAACACAAGCACAAAATAATATTTCACAAAGAATAGCCTTAAAAATTCTTCATTAGCTTGTTATGAAGATTCAAAATATTCTGTCAGCTTTTGAACCAAATCATATTTAAGATCTCACAAAAGCCTGAAGATTACACTGCAATAAGTATAGGCATAACGTAGTCTATATTTGCATCTAGCAATAATAGTGAAACAACCATTCATTGCCTTATAATTTCATAAATGTATAACACAACAGATTTTTAATTAAAAGTTGCCTAGTTATGTTCTATTCTTGCTCTCCTTAGACAGGAATTATTCCAGGTAAGATATGTAGCTTGCTGTTTATTATTCCTTGTAACTATTCAAGTTGAATTTTATATCTCAGATAACTGTCCACCTGAAAGAGGTAAAACTGTGAAATGATTTTTTAGGCACAAATATAGAAGGGCAATATGCTACTGTTTTCATTAAACTTGCTGAGAATTGGCATGAGTGCTTAGATGACTAATGCTATGATTTTTACTAATAATAGAAATATTATAAAGCAAATTTTTTGTTGTTGCTGTTGTTGTTTATTAGGTGGGTTTTTTTTTGTTTGTTTGTTTGTTTTTGAAATTCAAACTGTGGACAATGTCTCAAGACAAGAAATAACTCATTTTAGTTTTACAAAAGCAAACTGAGCCACTGGTTGCAGGGAGGATTTATTATGGGGCAAAATTTTTATTCTCTTGAAAGCTCAAATCCCCTAACATTCTTCTTTTATTAATTACATGGGAATATTGTGACAGCATTAGGCAGTTAGTTCCTCCATGCATAAAGAAAAAGAATAGATATATGCTTTTTTTTTTTTTTTTTTAAATAATCAGGTAGCAGAAATATAGTCTTTTTAGGGAAGGGAAAATATGCATCTCAGCTAATGGCTAGTGAAGATATTTGATGTCACACATATTTCTGCTGAACAAAGCCCTTCCCAAACCAAAGGGCAGAGCCATCATATGCAATAAAAGAGCAAGCATGTACTGAAGCAATGGAATACAGGGGCTGTGACTGCTGTTGTCTGGCAAATCTTGCTGTTTACACCCATTTGAGCCAATCAGAAGAACCGTATAGGCAAAATAACGAGGAGAAAGTTGTCTTAACAAAGCGCTTTACTACAGGTAAAGACCAAAAATGTCCATGAAATCTAGAACACTTTTACAAAAGCCAAGAGGAAGAAATATTAAAGACAAACAAATTGCAACAAGCCCTCATCAGACTTTATGGAGGATGACTGAAATAATTCTCTTCACATACTGTACGGACTCAGCCCCTATGTTCAGAGCACCTGAAGCCATGTCCACTCTATGCATCTCAAGACACTATACCCCTAGAAAGGATGGAGCTATGAGAGATATGAAATAGTCCAACACTGCAAACAAGGGTCCCTAAGAGTACTGTGCTTTGTCTCCTTACAGCTCCTTGAGCTGTAATTAAAAGACATAATCATACTATAAACATTAGTCTACCCAAGTAGATATTTAGGGATCACCCAATGAAGCCAGGGCCATCCTCAGCCAAATGACATAACAATGACTTATTCTAAAGAACTTAAAATCCAGAAACAATGTATGAAAAGAAAGAGAACTAACAATATTATGTTAAAAGATACAATTTCAAGTTTTGTTTCTTTTAGTAAGAATTACTAAGGCAATACTTACAGCTTGACATATAATTGGGTATTTAATGCGATTGATTCCACCAGCAAAAACAGCAAAGGTAAGAGCAGTATGGAAACAAAAGTTGAGAAGCATGTGCCATCCTTTTCTACTTATTCGGATCGTACTGTTGAAAAATAACATTTTAAAATGAAAAAAAAGAAAGCATACCTATTGTGAAAATTATATTTTGGAAAAATGCTTAACATGATAGAATTAAATTCACTGATTCTTGAATATCTACACAGCAATATGCCTATAGAACAGTCTGGTTTATACAGCATTGAAGTGCTTTAATGGAGGACATAAAGAAGTGTCTACTGACTTAAAGGTTCCTCCATCAAATCAAGCATCTAAAGAAGAGTGATAAAAGCAAAAGGCTTATTACATAGCTTCAGATATGCAGAACTTTAACAAGACATCTCTAAAGCATTAAATGGAAGCTGAAGATCAGAAGTCATTGCATTAAGTTCACTTAATTAATATTTAGCAGCTTTAGCAGTACAATAACATTCCTACTCTTTTAAATTGCTAATGGTCTTTAACAGAAGTATGTAGTTAAAATGGCATTTATATAAATCTTTTATATAAGGGAAAACACAAGTTTTCTAAAGCCAAGAAGATTTAAAAGTTGAAGAAAGTTTCTTTTACCCAATGATAGTTGCCAATTTTTTCAACCAAAAGTCTCTCAGACCCCAATACCACCAATGTAGTTGTTCTTGGTGCTGTTTCACCAGAATTTGCCAGACAGCAATGTGATAGTGCCCATGGTTTTATATCGAATTGTCAAGTTAGAAATCTTAAGAGCTGTACACAGACCATTTAGACATACATCTCAGGAAAGATACAGCTTGGTAAAGATTGATGCAACCTTTTTTTTTTTTTTTNCTCTGGTCTAAATCATGTTGATGTTATTACCATCCAGCAGCAATTCAGATCATTCATCTTCTCAGTGAGGGTTAGAAAAACTGCAGTACCTCAGCATAACGCTGATCATTCTAACACAAGTGCTTTAAAACTCAATTCTTACCTGTGATGGACAATGTAGGTGATAATGGAAGCAAAGAGGCACAACAACATAACTGCAGTACATGCATATACCACAGGGTGCAGAAACTCCCCTGGGTACTGGGGGAAAGACAGCACTGTCTTAAAATCCTATGGAGAAAGCAAAATGATTTAACATTGTTAGGCATGTGTGAAACTCAGACTTCATTTCAATATGTCCTGTCATTTCTAGCTGTTTCCTCTCTAGAGCAGGAAAATAAGATGATGAACTTTTTATGTAGATACTGTTCATGAATTTACAATGACATCAGACTGCTCCTTCCTCATCTGCATACACTTTGCAAGAGAGAAATTAACCTTTTTGTACAAGCAGACATATCCTAATTAAAAAAAAAATCTGAAAAAGTATACAGAATATTACATCTTGCAGGCTTTAGTAATATCTGTTCCTTCAGATAACATGAACTTTATGCATGTATTTTACTAGGATATTAAATACAAAATATCAAATTACCATAAAGGTCTCTAAATGGCATACAGACGACTACAGAAGAACCACTCAAAGAAACGAAAGCCCTGAGAATACATCCAAAATATTGACTGAGTGGCTCCTATATTCAAATACCATTCCCAGTTGTTAACACCCCCTCTGACCCAGTGACCTTCATATTCATACTTAGCAAATACTCCACTACCTATATCAATTCAAAAGCAGTTTGATAGCTATATTAACATAAAAGTAAAGATCCACATGTTCCTTTTGGACCTGCTAGTGTCTACTGACACAATTCTTCATGAAAAAAAAAAAATCAAGAAAAACATTAGTATCTTTGTAAAATTAACCACATTAAATTCCCATGCTAAAGTACTGGATCTCACAAGAAATAATAGGAGAGCTAAATATGTAGGTGAAATGGATGGAGAGCAGGAGACTGATACAGAAAACAGTAAGTGTTCGTACTGCCTGAATTAAACAAAACATTAGAGTTTCACTGTAATACACTAAGCCACATCTGTTCGCAGCACTACATTTCTGCAAAAGAATACTATAAATTAGGTAGATAACTTATCACCTGACTGCAAATAAAGTATCATCTGCATGCCAGTGCAATGGTACTAACTGTGCACACAATAACACACATACATCCTAGAACAGAAAAATCTAAAATTCAAAAAGCTACTAAATACAATCCAGGAAACTCTAACACTGAAAATACTGATAAACTTTTTTTTTCTTTTTAATCTGATTGGTTAATTTTATGTTTCCCTGGAAGAAGATTGAAAACATAATTTTCTTGAGGTGAAATCTCCTCTTGGAAATGGGGACTGTAATGCTAATATATTTTTTTAAATTGCATTTGCATGCAGAGAGCTGATTTCGAGCACCTTGTGTATACGAACTTGTCCTTGTACAAGCGTTCATGAGTATATGCAATTATTATATCAGGGAACAAGGTACAGTTTGGTTTACCTTCCAAGTAATACACATGCTAGTAGTCACTAGTTTTCTTTGTAGTAGCTTTAAAATTCCTAAGAGTGATTGTACCAGTTTCTCCAGATGTGTGTTAATTTCAGACATAAACAAAGCAGCTTACAGCATATATAAACAAGATCGTCAAAATGAACAAATAACGTGAACAAGATAGCAAACATATGTCATCACAACCTTCCATCAGAGAGTACCGCAGTACTCTTCAAGTACTTCCTCAGCTAGTGTGTGTCCCTCAGTTTGAACCCCTCAGTTAAATTTGCTCAGTCACTTGTACCATACGCAAGTACTCTCTGAGCCCTGCCCAGAACACAAATACTCAAAGTCAGTGATGGAGTCACTTGTCACAGAGGTATTCTTATGCTGTCTCCTAACATCTCTTGTTACTCTTCCCTTACCACAAGAAGAGGTAAAGAACTCTGTCTTTCGATTTTGTAGCTTTTTAGTGCTACCAACCTATTCTCTTTATGCCTTCTCTTGATTTTGTTGTTGTTTGTGTATTCATATACATTCAGGATATACTGAATTCAGATATTTCATATAATTCTTTAGAGGTCTGTTGGCTCAGAACTGCCACTGAATCATCACTCTAACAACCTTTTTTTGACCACATTTCTTCAATGTTTTTATTTGCGGCATCTCCCCATTAATTATTTTACAAAGTGAACTTCTTGAGGCAGACTATTCTTTACGAGAAATGTTCAGTACAGTTTTGGCTCAAGTACTGTATTACTGGACTAGTAATGTAAATACTGGCCAATTTAGCAAGAAATACTCTGCTGAAAATATCTACTATTACTAATATAATCATGTTTTGGTATACCAATAGCATAGTTTGTCAAAATTTTATGTATATACTTGCTTCACTCTGCATTAAGAAAACTGTTACTATAACATAGTAGCAACAGCAAAGTTTTTAAATAAATAAATATCTTGGATATCTCTGGAAAAAAAATCTGAAAAGTTAACAAAATTGTGAAAAAAGGAAACATACTGAAGGTACACATTTATGTAGCAACAAATGAAAGCAACTTTACATGATGTGGCATCAGTCAGTGTACTGAAGAATTACCTTTTATATAGTGTAAATGCAAGTATCAGCCAACCACTATGTTTGAATGCATTTCGCCTGCAGAAGAATCAAGAACAACCAGCACCTTAAAGCTAATTCCATTTTAAAATATTCATTTTTTTATTGTCTTTTTCCTAATCCTGTATGGCAAGTAAGTGGTAAAACTTGAGTACCATAATGTGCTATTACCAATGTAGAATATCCTTTTAAAGACTTTTGTACTGATTTCATTACAGATATATAATAAATTCATCTTGTCTGCTTTTTAATGACAATTAAATCTTACTGATATGTCAACTTCCTCTGAGTAATCCTCTGGGGTAGACAGTATGCAGAAAACAAAGTTATTTTTTTTCATACAATACACAAAGAAGCATAATTGTATGTTACGTTTAAAAAAGGCAGGTTTTAGTTTATTTCCTGGAGGTGATTGAAAGGATGATAGTATTGAAAAATTTTGGGAATTATCTACAGGAAAATGAACACACAGAAGTCTTTTACCTTTATAAAGGAAATGCTGTATGCAACTACAAGGTCAGTAAAATATTGTCTAATGAGACATCATCATTCATTCACTCTTATAATGCGACGTGAAACAAACTTCTTTGAGGTGTAAATGCCACTGTAGCTCATAAGGTACAACAGAACTTAGTGATGGAAATTAGTGACACAAAAGATATTTTATCAGCTATTTCATCCAACAATGGGAATTATAAAATATCAGAGTGCAAGTGGGAGTGTTTCACTTGAGACTTCATTCCAAAAATTGACTAAAACAAACACATCTATACTGATCACTTAAAACTCAATATGAAAGTATAAAGAGGTACAGATGGATTACATGCTACAGGCATCCCTGAGATATCTAATAGCAGATGCTGAGAAAGCTGAAGGGAAGATACGATGAACTAGTATTAAATATCTGGTACCACCATGAAATCACATACGCTAAAAAAACTAGAAATCTAGTTTGTGTTGTAAATTTTTTAAATCCATATACTGATATTGGCAAGTTATACATTTATTTTAATATATTTCTTACAACAGTATGACTTCAGAAAATATCGTCTAATGGTTTTTGTGTTTAAAGCACAACACTTGAAATTGTGTTCCCCAAGGAAGTGATATCCTCAGAGACTCAGAAACACAAGTGCATTTGAACAGCCAGTTACAGTTAGATTCCTAGTTATGTTCAGATTCCCCATACTTAAGCAAAAAAAAATAAAATTAAGAATTAGGTGCCAAACTCTATTAGGATGCTTAGGAGCACCATAATATGGAAATATTATGGTCACTATGAAGAGCTGAAAGCACTGCATTGCATATTGAGTGGAGCAGTTGATACGCTAGAAGGCAGGGTTACCATTTACTGGGATCTCAGGAGGCTGGAGGAAGGGGCTGACAGGAACCTCATGAAGTTCTGTAAAGAGAAATAAAAGTTTTCCATCTCTGGGACAGAGAAACCCTGACAGCAGTACAGGCTGAGAGACAAGTGACTGGAAAGTAGCTTTGCAGAAAAGGATCAGGGGGTATCGGTGGACAATAAATTGAAAGCAAGTCAGTGGTGAGCCCTTGTGCCATGTAACGTTAACGAGACATCGGGCTGTATTAGCAAAATTGCAGACAGCAGGTTGAGGGAAGTGATTATTCCCTTCTATTTAGCACTTGTGAGACCAAATCACAACTAGCGTGCCTAGTTTGGACACTTCAGTACAATAAAGACATTGAAAAATCAGAAGATGTCCAGTAGAATCAACCAAAACAATAAGGTGGCTGAAGACCTAGATCCCAGGTCTTTAACTTGCATCTGTCACCCAAGAGTTGGCCCATTTTACTGAGCTCCTTTATAGTCTGGATCCCGTTTTAGAGGCCTGTTTTGTTATAAAGTTAGGGCATTTTGAAGGAGATGAACCTGGATTTTTGTTCCCAGTGCCAAGCCACTTTATGCATTTTACAGAGCAAAAAAAATACATGTTATTCAGTATAATTTAATAAAAAGTAGATATAATCCAAGGAGAAAAGAATAAAAGGCAGTTCTTGCTCTTATGAGTATACTCACTCCAAGGCTTTGTACAAAAGATTAGAACATTCAGGAATATTCTGAAAAAGACAGCAATCTTCTGGGAAGTTGGTTCCAACACAGTCCACTAGGCCTAAGCACTGTCTGCTAGGTGAGCAGTACAAGCCAGCTCAAGCCACAGGTGAAGAGTGTGCGCCTGTTTGCCAGGGCTCTGACTTACAGCAGGGCTTGGAAACCTAACTCTACACAACAGGAAGCATTGATGCACATGAAGAGTAATTTAATTCCAGGGAACACTGAGCTCCCACTACATCGAATACTTATTTCATAGCTAGCAGGTAAACTTTCTGGATCTCTTTCATAATCTTTGGTGCTTAAAGTTGGCTCAGGTCTATTTTGTAGGTCTAAAAGTAGTTGCTTATACACAAAAATTTCAAAAAGCTCATTCTTAAAACTCCTTCTTTATAAGCAGCCTGATTTTTCAAAGTATTGAACCACTTTTTCGCAGTCTTTTAGGGGAAAACCCTGTGTTTTCTATGGGGAAAATGTCAAATACCATAATTACGTCAACCTTCTAAATAACATCACTGTAATACTTCCCTGACTCATGAATTAATTTCTCAAAAGGCTTAAACAGTCTGTTTAACTTGGAGAAGCCCTGAAACATGGATGTTTAGAAGACCGTTTTCAGAACTGAACTTCATGAATAGGCAAAAGAAATTCTGCAATTATCTTTGGTGACACTGAAAATATTGAAAATGCAGTTTTTGTGCTACTGTGATCCTTCCAGCTTGGAAACACTTAAAAGATTCAGGAAATGCTTGTAAAACAAGGGAAAAAATCCTTTAACTCCTTTGGCATGATCTAGAACCTTGCCTCTCCTCAATTTCTCATTCACACAGTTTTTCCAAGGTTTGCTTCCAGAATAGTTCCAAAATTTGCTCTGTTCTTGTCAGCTTGGTCTCCTCAGCCCTAATCGTCTCAAATAGCCATCCACTGACTCCACTGACTGTGTGCTACTTTTCCAGTGAATGACTCCTTACACTTGAAAAACAACAACAACAACAACAAACAACAAATGAACAAACAATAAAGAAACCCACCTATGTTGTTTGGAATAAGTAGATACGCCATGACAATAAAGGAAAGGAGTTGTTTATGATTTTATGTTTGTTCAACCTATCTCCAGGATTACAATAAAAAAATGCTAAAAATATTTATTAATCCATCTTATGTTAATTGAGAAGTAGCATACATAGACTTAAGAATTTTGCTAGTGTTTATTTGTCAGATTTGAGAATATTACTATTGACAAAGCAGTCTTGTCAGGGGAAAAGGATATGCTGTACACAATTACAGTAATACCCATCACTATTGAATTGCCATTCTGTTCTAAGAAAAATGAAAGGAAGAACAAAGGACAACGTATGTCAAAACATATTTAGCAAATTTTGAAGTTCAATGTTGCTGTTGGGTATTTTTGTTATCTCCTGAAGAGTTTTTACTCACATATACTTTGGCTACAGGGCACTAGATTCGTTATAACATATACAGAAATTATCTTGAAAAATTAAAATGTTGATATACAGCTCAGTTCACAAAAGAGCACAAATACATAGTATTTATGCAACAAATAATTATAATTAGATATACTAAAGCTTCAGAACATATAAATTCATAATGTTATTCTAAATCAGAAAATCATATTGCAGAGGTTTATAGTTCGATACCTCGGAAGGTTTTGGCCACCTCCCAAAAGAAACTAGAGTGTGACTGTCTCTTCCACCTACAGGTAACAGAAGAAAAGACAAAACAGGGAACTAGCCTAAACACAGTATATGAAGGGAAAGGCAGGAATAAACTCAGAAGCTTTATTTCACAGTATTTTACTCTCACTACCAGGACATGCCATTTAAAAGCTGATCACAAAAAGATAATGCTGTATTATGTCTGGCACTAGTGTTTTATTTCCTTCCACTGGCCCAACTCAGAGCAGTGTGAAAGTGTGAAAGCAGTGTGAGGGAAGGAGCTCGTACCTCCTCCTTTCCAACTCAACTACCAAACTGCACTCTCTCTCACTGACATCACTTGAACAACTGTCATACAGAGAAATGAAATAGCTCTACATGAATCCTCTCACTTGAAGCATGCTCATGCTTATTAATTATCAATCATAGTTGATAAATCCTTGATTACTGCCTTTCTAAAAAAGGACTCTAACTCAAAACCTTTATTTTAACTCTTTTATGGTACCTAAGCAGAAACAACTTTTATAAAAGCAATTCAGTGAACTTCGTCTTTCCATTTAAAAAGATGACAAACAACAATGATGAAACAGAATATGTGGTGTACTAGCCATAAAATGGACAGCTAGATTAAATGAGGCTTCTATTTCATCTTGTTCCACAGCAGGATACACTATTCTGATAGCAATGTAAACCTTCAAGTTCACTGTTGCTTTATTGCTACTCTTCAGTTTACACATATTACTTCAGTTTACTGCTATTACCCCAAAACATAATAATCAATTATGAATTTTTATGGTTTAATAGATTTGAGAATTAAAGATTGAAAAAATAACATGTATCATGCTATTGTAGCTAACTTCATCGGCTACATACCATACACTAGCTATTTTGAACTTGCTGTCAGTTTGTTAGTATTTTAAAATATATTAGGCAGTTGGGTGTGAATTAAGAAACACACAGGCACTTTATACTGTTCACATTATAAATTAATAGCTACGCAGAACAATGAAATATTTTTCATTTCTGGTACGAGAATTGAACAGCCTAGAAAAGCGTAATCTATATGAAAAACAAACCTTGACTTTATGCCACAAAATACAGATTAACAAATAACACACTTGAATGAAAATGGTTGGACAAAATGAAGCTACAAAAGTTTTCCAATAGCTGTCCAGAAAGACAGCTGTCAGAAGAGATATTTGTGTATATATTGCATTATATATATATATAAATAAATGACTTAAGGTCAGGCATCTTTTTTTCCTAAAAGTGATGGTGAAACTGAACTAAGGAACAAATTAGTTGCTACCGTATCAATTGCAAAGCAAGAGTGAGCCTCAGATTCTATTTTCTTGTCTTGCACAGATAAAAATGAAAGACACAGGAAGAAAAGCAAAGGTGAATTACCATAACAAAATAACAAAAAACACAAGACCTAAAACAGAATTACATACCTGGTAGAAAAGCCGCATTAAAAGGTACCTCAGCTGTCTTTACAGTTGTGGAAAACCCAAACTGCTATATCTTATCAGAGATAAATGTGCATTCAGCTTTATAAACCAAAAAATAATTGTAACCCTTATGTCCGTATACCATTTTTACAAACAAAGTGAAACCATGGAATTGGTTGTTTGCAGGCAGTAAACATTTAATAACTACTCAAAGTTTAAGAACAGGCTAAACCCAACCATTGAAGGAGGAGGAAGCCATTTTGGGTGTGGCACCTGCAAAGTCAACAGGTGTTTTCTTTAATAAATTTAAGTAAACATCCTCAAAGCATAATTATGTTTCACATTCAGGGAAACAAGTGGCTGGAGGAAAAAGGGAAATCATAGGAGCTGTAGAAAATAAGGGATATTTGATGTCATCGAATCTTAGGAACAGCTCTTAAATTCTGAACAATTCTGGAATGGGTGAAAAGATGTTCCAGTAACTCTGAGGGAAATCAGTTCTTATGAAGTGGACGATAATATCCGCATTTAACTCGTGGGTGCCACAGCCTTGTGCTATGATTGGCTGCCATCTGGGCTCCATCTGACAGCAGCAGATTGGTATTCTCTGCACACGTCCTCGCAATTCCTGTCGCCTATGTTTGCTGTCCCTTACACACACACATAATACAGTATTTACTCAACTATAAACATTTCTGTAATGTACGCAAGCAGCATCTACAGTGCAGTTATGCATTTAGGATCAATCTGGTATTACTAATACATATCTGGCTAATCTTTTTTAGTGCAAATGGTGCAAATATTTTTTCACCTATATATGTTAGAAACCTTTTTTTTTTTTTTCTTTTCTTGCTTTCCTTTATTCCCTGAATAATAACACATGCCATTATTACACGTATAATCTTTCTGCTTTCCTTACGGTAACTTTCCGTTAACCAGTGTAGTTAAATAACTGCAATGGGAACTGTGAGTGTGACTGAGAACAGACTAAACAGGCTGATGTCTTAGCACTACACAGAAATATTTTTCTTCATGAGCAGCAATTTAGCAAGAAGGCTATCAGCATCGGTATACAAACTAAAACTCCTACAAAATCAACATGGACACCAGTGTCCTTACTTAAAAGAGCAGAAGATGTTATTGCTTTTCATTTATTAAATGATTCAACATTGCGGTATGCCTGCAACTAATTAGTATGATCAACACAGTGCAGGGCAGGAACAAAAGCAGACCAGCCTCTGAGATGTGCTGATGTAAAAGCACACAGGAGTATACATTTTTAAACCCTGTCTTATAATTTATAACCATAACATACTAATCATTCCTTGATGGAACTTTCATTTCTAAGACTGAATTTAATGTCATTTCTGATAAGGCCTGTCTCTGGATATTAAAATTGACCAGCAGGCTTATTCACTTACTAGCAGTTAAATAACTTACTTTCTTTAAGGCTGTCTTATACTAAACATTATAGAAAACAGAAGGTCAGTTACTGGCAAGTAAGAACGATAAAAATGCATGTAAAAAGAACATATAAATACAGTGAAAGAGAGAGAAATATAGGTATATTTGCTAAGTCATATACTTACCATTAGCACTGCAAAGTTACTGAAGTGTGTACTCTGAATGGTGGTAATATTGCCTGCAGAACTAATTATGTGGCACCCTTCTCCCCACCAGCCTCCATGTCCATCTAGAAGGTCAAAATCCCAGAAGGCTGCAATGGGGTCTATACCCCGTGCAAAGTGCCTCAACCCTATAGTAAGAGGGCTGGTGAGGTTTCCAAAACTGCACCCATCTGCAAAAGCAATAAACTGAATCAGAGAGATGGAGTGGAAAACCCTTTATTGATGAATGTTGTGTAAAGAGATCAGATACACTAAACTATGGAAATAAAAAAAAGCAATAGACATATATTCTTAATGGTCAAAATCAAAGGTAATGTTCGCATTCAGAAAAGTTTGCAATAGTTTAAATAAATCTGAATGAACATTTCAGTCTCATAATGTGTCCGAATGATCTAGTCAACCTTCACAAAGCTGATTTTTTTATTTAAGATTCTTGAGTTACAGCCAGTGTTACACTATAGCCCATCTAACTGCAAAAATGGCATGGTTTCATTGTATGATTAATAACTGAGAAAAATCTGCACTTTGAAAGTCACATTTAAACATTTAAAAATGTTCATAAAAATGAGAGGAGCACGACTCAGAATCAAATAAAATTATTAAAATTGCCTGAGTTAATAATTAATCAAAATAATGATTCACTACCATATAAGATATCTCACATTTAGAGAAAAACATTTAACAACACTTGTTTTATGTCCATTGTTTCAGAAAGTATACTGGTGAGTACTGATACATGCAACAGGGCACTACTCCCTCCCCGACAGTCTTATTTTTATCAATGTCTAGGATGTTAGCATTGCAATTTTCATTGTAAAGAAAAGAGTAAAACAAGGTTCTGTCTTAGAGCTCTGTGCTGTAAGAAACAAGCCTCCGTAACAACACTGTCAAAAAATAATAACCCCAAATTTGCATTCTAGTCATACAGCAATTGCATTTCTTTATTTGCAGGAGAATTTGAATAAAATTGTGAAGATAGGAATAAATCCAAACATTTCTGCTAAAGAAACAGACCATTCCCAGCCTCTCAGCATACTGTATACTCTACTCCTCTATTCTCTACATAATCAAGTATACCTTAGCTTTCAGATTAAAGGAAATAATGCATAAGAACTCCTCACCTATTTTAGCAAAAACAGCTGGTGTGGCAACCGTCCTACGTTTCCCATCATCTGCAAGATTTGATGAGTTTCCTGTGCTGGGAAAGAGTTTTCCATTCCGAAAGACAATAAACTGTAGCTTGCAAGTGGAGTTATCAACAGATTGCCAGGCTGAAGACTGAGAGAAGACAGACTGTGGCAAATGAACTGAAGCTACTGCTACAGCATTCTGTACAATGAGAAAAAAAAAGAAACATTTAAAATGCAAATCACAACAGGGTTGCTTTCATGATGTTTTAAACTCCTGTACAAGAAATGTATGCTGCCTTCCTTTTCCAACAGGCTGGAAGCAACCACAGAAGCACGAGCTGTAACCATGGGAATAGGATTGGTACAGTGCATATTAAAAGGGAAAACGGTTTGATTGAATGTGTGAGTCTATATGGTCAAGCTCCCTGCTGCAGAGGTGAGAATGGTTCTTACCGTGCCTGCTAGAGGGTCCATCAACACTGCAGATCTGATTTAAAGAGACAACCTCTACCAGGTTTTCTCCTTCACTTAAAACAGAATCAGACAACTTACATTAAAACATTTCTCTGAAAGGGTATTTAAAGAGTATTAAAATAATTTTATTAATACAAAAAATATAAAATAAGGCAGTAGACAACAGCAAAGGTACTATATAACACTTTTTATAAATACATTTTTCTTGCTTCATATATGGAAAATCAGTTAACTCCAGGTTTTAGTAACCCAGGATTAAAAATATTACAAGCACTAATGTAACAGAAGAAAGCAAGATAGCACTAAGAGAAAATGAATGAAGACTGTCAGATCACTATAATGGCTTTGCGTTGTGATTGTGTTATACACCCTTTTACAAACAGATAATTCCCCTACAGCGTATTTATAAAACACACCAAACATTATGTTCTGAGGACTTCACTCATCAAGCATATTTTCCCCTGCCCAAATAGAAAACTAATCATTAAAGGCTGAGATATTACAGGAAAAAAACAAATGATGAGCAATGGGAAAATAAACAGGGAGTCTGTCCTGAGCCTTGAAGTGAAAAGTGTATGTATTTAAAAACAAACAAACTACAAAATGTTCTAATTTGCATTTCCCCCAAGGGCAAAGTATAGCTTCTGTGCACATAATTTACATAGATTATCACACAGTTTACTCATAGTACATGTGCGCTACCTCTTTGAGAAATAAAAACAATAATCTTCACAACAATGTAAACAAATTTGACATTAATATATGTCCATATGCTAGGAGAAATGCATATGAGAGATAAAAGGCACGATGGAGATCAGCAAACTAAAATACTAGAAGCACCTAGTGACCTCAATAAATATGGGAGAAAAACATGAGTATGGGATGCTTCTGTAAACGGATAAAGGCTTGTGTTTAATTTTATCCTTACCACCATGTATATTTCGGAAAAGTTTTGTGATTCTAACAATAGAAACTTTAAAAAATCTTTTTTTTTCTTAAATATTCAACCTAGGTGATGTCACTTATTAAAAATATTCAGGAAAAATACAGAAAATAGCAACAGCACATTTTTACATTAGATTTTAAAATGACTGTGAAGACTTTAATTGGAATTAACTGAGCTAAACATCAAGTACTCATCCTTAGATTGTTTCCACTGCCTAATTCACTGATTCTAAAGCTGTCATAATTGGCTTTGTCTCACACTTCTGTAAAAGACATATTTCACTCTATGGTATCCCGAAGTATCTGTAAGCTGAATCTCTGATGATTTCATTTTAGCCATAAATTTGTTATTAATAAGTATGTATGGAAATTTTTAGTAGTGTCATTTGTCAAACCCCAAATCTCTGCTGACTTATCTGGAGATCTACAAAAGTGTAAGAGAAATTATAGTGCAATTAACATTATATAGGATTTTCATTATTATTCTGTGCTGGAAAAAGCAACAACAATGACATATTAAATTACACTAATTGCTTATTATACACAAAAAGAGAAAGCTAGAAGCATCTGAATAAGCTTATGATAATGAAACCAACTGCTAAAGGCATTGGGATAAGCAACAATGTGCCATGACTTGACAAAAGCAGTCCTACACAAGGCAGAGGAACACAAGAGGTTTATAGCACTTTTGCTACGGGGAAATTGTCTAATTCATTGTGGTTCTCATATTTCTTCTCTATTTTGACTCACTGATACCAATGAGAAAAAGTGGTGATACAGAGTGGTAGGCAGAGCTTCACTCTGAGACCGGGGAGGGGAGAGAAGGGGCTGGACACATCCGAAGCACGGAGAGCTGGCTTGTTTGAACTGCCTGATGACCAGTTGCACAGCTGGGAAAAGATGGAGGTGATGGCCACCCCTCACCTCCTCACAATTGCCCAGTTTGTACCCACATAGAGTCCCTTAACCACACAGTATAAAAGAAAGGAACCTGATCACAGTGGCCCAAGTCTCGCCCATAGACGGGCTTCGTCTCCTAGGGGCAAAGGCTTACCGCAGCGAAGAGCTGTGCACAGCCAACACGCGCATTCAGTGCAGGCTGCACACCTTTCTCGGACTGACCGAGCAAATCTCACACGTGCAGCAATGCAACATTAAACTAATCACATGGCAAAAAGACACATTTACAGAAAATTATTTCCTCCTCAGACTTCAGGAGAAGGTTTTTCCTATTTTTTTCCACGAAATGTACCAAGAACATGAACATCCATAACATTAACTACTTAATAATCTTTGGTAAATAATGTCTACAGTCAATTCCTGGGATATGGTTTAATTGTGAACGCTGCCCTGTGTATACCTGATATTTCAAACAATTTCTTTTGAGTGCAGGTGGAACAAAGGGCAAATGGACAGGGTTGTTCCATGACTGGACAATGTACAGGTAAAGTCAAAATACTCACTGCATGTCAAATATTTACTTTATGTAGAGATTCCTCAAAATTAAACATCAAAATCAAACTGTCTGCTACAGCAATGTGTCTGCCAACAAACTCCTGTGCTAGGATATTCATGAAAAATGCACACATTGAGAGTGCCCACACATTCACAATGCTGTTTAAAAATATGAATAAATATTTGTGAACAATTTTTACATCTAAGATAAATGAGAATCTTTTTGTCAATAGCATTAGTCATTATGCACAGGAGTAGAATCTGAGCACTCAAGCAAAACCTGTTATTGCAGAAGAGGATGGATGGAGCTTGACCGGAGGCTCAGTTTTCAATTCTACTAATCTTATGTGTTGTGATGAATAAGTCAGTTCACCACACTTGCCTCAGTTTCCCTCTCACTTGGTGAAATAAAAATATTTCTTTTGTTCTTGAGTCCAGAGATGAAACACAATATGTGAACAGATTATTACTAATACCAACAACAGTAACGTTAAATTTTGAGTGAATGACTGTGCTTCAGATGTTTCAAACTCTACATAAATAATCTCCTGTTTTAAAATTTTATTTGGACACAATATTACCACATCCCACAATAACTGATATTCCATGGTGTGCTAGCAGCAGCATCTCGGGAAGCCGCTCCACCTCTAGGAAAGGAGAACCAACATCAAATGTTTCGCATGGGATCTATAGCTTTGCAATGACACAGATCAGCACTGGCAACTTATATTTTCCCTAGAAAAGCTTAGAGTATGTGTCAGCAACATACCAGTTAGGATTTAGACATTCTGTGAGTGTTTTCAAAACAGAATGCCAATAATCCCTTCATGACTCCATTTCACTTTTAGTCCTATTAACTGGATTGGACTGGCAATCATTAAAAAGGAAATTCTGAACACTATAGATTTTTCTAAGGAATATTCTTCTGCTGGAAATTGCCAGAGTTTTAAAATGAAAGTTATCCACAGAGATCCATACATTTCTACAAAAATATGATAGAAATTATCCAAATTTCAAAACCTCCCATGTCATCTGTCCAGACATTCCCAAAGCTGCTGTGTGACCTGCAGCCAGGGAAAGAGGGCATAGCAGTAAACCAGCTCTAAGGATTTTCCAGGAGGCTCCTAGGACTCCCAGCTCCAAAGACTTCTTGTAACCTGGGAAACTTTCCAAAAAGCCAAAGGAAAGGTTCTTTTGAACACTGATTCATAATTGCAAACTAAATTTGTAAGAATTTCTGAAGTTTCATTTCTTGTTTCCACTTCTATGCTGTGTGTGNTAGCTGAAGAACAGAAATAGCACAAATGAATCAACATGGGTCCCAAAAGTTTAAAATTTGAATGGAAAACCTCATTCCAAGAGAAAATGGTCCCCAGGATGTCGAGAGCTACAGACTTCTGACATTTTTGCAGCTCATGCATGTGTGACCCGTATTAAAAACCTTTTAAAGGAAAAATGAAAGATTTAAAGTGAAGTTTTTTCCCCAGGCAATTTTATTCTGGTCTGCAGTCCATTCCTTACAATCAATGCTAGCATTTACAAGGAGTTTTTAAGTGTTTAGGAAAGACACCTTAGGTGCCTTTGTGATACGTTGGCCCTTCTACTTTCACGATCCTTTAAACAGAACTGCTCTCATTTTCAATATTGCTTCCTGATCATCTTGTTCAGCTTGCTAAAATTTAGCATAATATTGAGAGAACATACCCATTATCAGACAGTCCTTACCAAGGAAGATACTTGGTAACGCTGTTGAATTATATAAATCAAACTATTTTCAGTTATTCCTTGCATATGCCTCGATACTAGATTGATTTTGAGTTCAAGTGCAGTATTTATTTTTGAGATAAAATATATTTCATAGGAAGCATTTAATTTTGAGTCCTCAGAACAGTTGAAAGATATATTTCTTTTAGTCGGCGGTTTCCTTGACTTAAAAAACAGTACCTTTACAAGAGGTCAGAGAAAACAGAGGGGGGGGGGAAGTAAATGAAATCACCTGAACACCCAGCAGACAGCAAGAAAAAGCAGCTCCACTGCTTCCAGATTTTAAAGAATCTGATGATGTGTGCTATAGATACAAATACAAGACGTCATAGATTATATTACTAATGATCCAAGGGTGTTGCCAAAATATGCACGAGCTGGATAAAATTACAGTAGCAGTAAAAATGTAGCAACTAAGCTCTACTGGTAATAACCTATATTACTAAATAAGTATTGACTGAGTTAAGTGTGGTCATCATCATAAAATCAAGTGAATAAATTATGTATACACATACAATAGATGTTAATTAGGCCCTCAAACAAGACAGTAGCTCCTCAGAAGCAACTGAAGACATCGATTTAGAATTTATGTTAAAGGTTTAGAGGTTAACATAATAAAATAATGCAATACTGCTTTTTCAGCTGACTCTCCTGATAGATATTTAAATCACACTCCCTTGGAATTATCTCAGCACATGAGATAAGAGAGAGAGAGAGGCATTTGGCCCAGCATTGTCAAGCTTTAGTTCAACTGTATGTATGTACTGATCTTTTGTTCTGGTATGAAAAGCATCAGCAAAACAAAACAAAAATTTAGAATGTCTGGGAGAATACCAAGTAAGGGTTCTGTAAAAGGAATGGAAACAGTGGCAGTTTGAAGAAATACGGTTATATAAGACACATACTCAATGGCAAACCAATTTGACAGGTCCTGAAAAAAGATAGGATTGATGTTTTTTTTAAATGGGAGGGTACAAGGCAAGGGTGTAAGGTGATTCCCAGCCATGTTAACTTATATACATAACTTTGTTCCTGATTTGTCACAGTTTAGTTGTAGCCCACTAGGCTGCTGTTTAAACAAAAGCCTGGAAAGACTCAGGAATGACTAGCAAGAAAAAAGCAAAACTGATATAGATTCCCAGACAGAAATGAACAGATACCTCCAAAAATGCAACATAAAATCACCTGGTTATAGAGATGAAATTGCTAAGCATGTTAGGATTATTTTGTAATAAAGTTGTTATGTAGTAATGTTGCTGTCCACATCCATCTCAATAGCTGGAAACTAAAGTACAAACTCCAAGATATCCTTGTTCTAGCCAGGCATAAATGCTGCTTTAATGCACAGTGAAAATGTGGCATCAACAATAAATATAGGCAATTACATGAAAAGGTACAAAACCACCTTAAAGTGTATTTAAAGTTATATCTAATTAATAAGAAAGGTTTTTTAGAATTCATGCTATATAAATATTAGATTCAGCAAACAACATAGAAATTTTAGAAAAGCTGGTAATATAAAATAATCCTTGAAAGGCTGATAATCAGTAACCCCTTTTCTAACATATGTAAAAAAATAAAAGTAGTCTTCACTGTAGGATTTTGTATTTCTAATTTTAAAACCTGGCAAACTCAGGAAATTTGTTAATAAAAGGTAACTGGATTAACAAGATCCAGTGTGGAGAAGCAGCTTGAAAAGGTTGTTGAATATATTCAGAAAGCCTATGAAAAGAAAAAAAAAAAAAAACATTGATCAATGAAACAAAGTAGTTTTGGGTGTCAAGAAATGGATAAATTCAGGGATAACTGACAAAAATATTTTACATACAGCAGGAAGTTCTTCAGATCTATATTAGAAAAAAAAAGACAAGGAAAGAAGTAGAGCTGCTATGTAGAGAGAAACAGGTAGAGATAAAACAAACTAGAAAAAAATCAGGTAATACATTTTTATATTTAACCTCATTGAAGGTGTAGATGTTTACATGGAAACACTGTTAGGATCAATAAGAAAAAGAATATAAGAATTACCAGAAATGTCAAAGCAAAATTCAATAAGAGCTGAATAATGTCATGCAAATCTCTGACACAACTAACACATGAAATCAGAGGACATTTATAACGTGTGGTGGTTTTTTATTTATTTATTTTTTAAGGATTATACCAAGTTGGTCATAAAACACTGAGGACTTCTCTGTAAAATGACCTACAGTTAGGGTGAATGATGGCATGTAAATAAAATGGTATAAACCTATGCATGCATGAATGACTTTATTGCACAGTTCACAACATCACTTACAGCTGCTGCTGCCACATCCCCATATTTGTCTGCTGCCATGTCAAAAGACAGGCTGCTTTTACAAGATTGAGAGAGTTTGGTAAATTGCATGAAAATGTAACGTCCTTTAGGCACACCTATATGGACCGCTGTGTCATTGTTTGTGCATTCCAGTGTGATGCTCTGAAGTTGCTTATGCATTCGTGCATGATTCCTCCAAACCATAGGTCAGCTCATTGCATTTAAGACTTCATTATTAATGCATCCATGAAAATATGGTCAGAATATATGATACTTTTTCTGAAGAAAGCAAGATGTGTGGAATTATTCAAGCAACAGCTGAACTGGTAATCTGATATCATGAGGGAAAAAGAGAAAGAAAGAAAAAAAATCAAAGAAAAAACTAACACAGAGGGAGACAGGATAGGTTTACCAAAGGTAAATAATGCCAGACTCACGTGACAGTCTGTAATAACTTTTTCTAGACAAGGACACACAGGCCACCTAATTTCTTTGGCCTTCAATAAAATCCTGAATACTGTATGGAAAGCTGAGTTGAGATGCTGAGAATTAGTAGAAACAGTGTCAGATGAATAAGGAACTAACTAAAATTGATAATAGAGTGATTTACTTTGAAAGGGGAAGACTTAGGCTAGAGTGAATATACCAGAAGTTTCTATGAAAATTAGTCTGGGGACTTCCAGTTTTCATCTGATGACCTTTAAACAAAGAAGAGGAACATCACCTAAGACAACATTCAAAATCATAGACTTTACATATTTATAATAAGAATTTCTGTTATAAGCTGGTGAAACAAACCACTTTGAAAAACAGCAGACAAGGAAAAGGACTTGAAGGCACTGGTTGATCACATGGATGAATCTGATCCACTGCAATTTAACAATAAAAATGACAAATATAGTCCAAAACATTTCAAATGAAGCATTTGCTTTAGACAGGGAAATACTGTGATTTTAAAGAACAAGTAATTTGTTTCACGAGTGCAGAGTAAAAGAGTTCAGCATTGTTAGCCTAGCAAAATGAAAGGAGAAGAGGCTGTGTCTGCTGCCTTTAAAAACACTAGAGCACCTAGAGAGGAAGAAGAGTCATGTGAGCATGAGCACAAGGACAAATGGGACATTGGTGAAGAGCAAAAATGCAGACAAAGTATGAAAATGCTTCCTTGCCTTTATAACAGAGAGGACAGGGTGGCCTTCAAAGAGAATGGACGCGCGCACACACACAAAAATTCACCTACTTTTGAGAGAGTGTTTGAATACTTTATGACAGAATTACACACTATGGTTCTCAGGAAAAGAGAGTTTGAAAAACTATTCAGTCATGGTAGTGTCAAGTGATTTACTTCTGCAATAAAAGAACATTGAGCATGGAATTGATATCATTTAAAAAAAAAAAAACAGGAAAAAATCTGCACTCATAACAGCTGCAGACAGTTGGCAAACTTGAAAATTGAACCACATTTAATGCAGACATCTATTTTAGAAATCTTAATATAAATGTGTAAAAATAGAACAATTAAATACAGATCTGACTTGGAATATTAAAGAAATGAAGACCTACACACATTTCTATTACTTATCTTTCTTCTAATTGTTCTTAAATTGAAGAGCTCTTTAGCACTTAAGTAAAAAGAGCTCAGTCTCCTACACTGTGTGATGGTCCAAAAGCAGTATCCAACACAGCTAACAGTTAACTACTGACATGCTCAGATGAACATTCCTAATATAGAATCACCTAAAAATGGCATCACCCTAATTACTGCACTACTATTTTTTAACAGGAATCCTAGATTTACTCTACATGAGATAGGATATATGTTGAAGATATCCTTGATTTCTGGTAGCATCAGTGGTAGCACTATTGGATAACCTTGTGGCTCTGAATAAAAGACAAAAACCTGTGTTTACATTGTTGGATCTGCTAGCAATCTCCCATACACTCATGCTGTACCTATAGATAGAGCCATAATATTTGACTCTGATATTATGGTGACTGCAAAGAAAGCCTTCAAAGCAACCCGAGTGTAAATTAAAACAGATGATTCTACAAGAGACTCAAAACAACAAATCAGCAGAAAGCCTCAAACATCATTGCTCCAGTAGACACAATGTAAGAATCAATATTAAAATCCACATTTTTAAATTATTTACTGCTGATAATTTAGTATTATTATATTTTTTGCATATTCCAAAATTCAATCAGCAATCTTATTTCAAAATTTCCAAGTTTTACGCAAGCTTCCACCTTTTCTGGAAATATATCTTCTGCCCATATATGACAATAAAAAAAACACCGTAAAGCACAAAATTTGACAACGAGGGAACAGCATTATATAAATTGAATTTTATATAACAAATACAACACAATTTTGTTATAATTTTAATAATTATTTTTTAATGTTTAATTTAGAAACAAATTCAATTTCAAGAAACTATTTAGATTTTCAAACAGCACTAGACGAAGACTAACTAGACAAAGACTAAACAAGACTGCTTCAGTTCAGGGTTCCTTATTTCAAGTCAAGCAGAATCTGCATTAGGCTTGCCATAATGCAGAAAGCTGTGCCAGGGGATGCATAAAATTGGTCTTCCTGGGAATATGAGTTCTTAGGGGTGGCTATGAGTTTTGAACTGGAATGTAAAGGCTTTTTTGGGCGAGGTGGGGAAGGTGGAGGGGCAGATCCCTGAAGTATTGATTTTGGACATATCCCAAAATTCACACTGTAACTTGCCACTGTTTTCCCCTGGACCTACAGAGACTTGCTGCAGTTTCATTTTTATAAAGGATGGCTTCTGGCAGCGTGCCCTACAGGAAGATTCACCCTCATAGGAGTTTGGTTCACTGGGCCCTTCAGGCATGTATGTGCTCCTAGAAATGCTACATTTTCCTCTGAGCTGCCTGGGATGAAGGAATATTTTTCCTTTTTATTTAGAAGCTCAGTTCATCTTCAGGCATGAAATATGTGAGATCTTTCTAGAAAGATAATAAGCATATTAGATTTTTTTATTACATTAATAAGACTGATTTTAGTTGTTACAGATGCATTGAGAGGATGGGACAGGCATATGCTAAATTGTTAAAATTTTAAAATATAAAGTCAAAATAAATAATCTCATGAGCTAAGTGGAACATTCAGCTGCATAATTACAAAGCTATCACCATGGATCTTAGGAAAGATCATAATCGCATCATAATCATACAGAATACTTAACTAACCAAATACCTTTTGCACCTCACTGACTTCTGAGCTTATAAACCAGTAAATATTACTGGTTTTGAAGAAAGAATCATGAATTCTGCCTTCAGTATACCAGCATATGTAAGGCTTTTTTTGCACACGACCACTTTTAATTTCTTTTTTGAACTAAGTGAATTATGTTAATGCAGGCCTCGCAACAGTTTTACTTTCTACATGGTCCATACCTTAGTGATTATCATACAAAAGATACCATTAGAAATGGGAATAGATATTTCAATATTTCTCACCACCCAGACATAAAGTGTTCAAAAAGATTTTTCTGAAGTTGGAGAAATACAATTAGATTAAAATAAGAGGGATACTAGGTGGCTTGTATGCATAAGAAAAGACACTGTACCAAACAAAATTCATATGCGTTTTAATAGAGTGCAGTGCATACCATTATGGATTTTATGATTTTTTCTAAAGTCTTAGATAATTTGGGTATACCCATTCATTGAATATGAGTACACACTGATGCAGCCATTAGGTAATAGAGTAATTCAAAATGACTGAATATTGCAACTATTTAAGCATGCTAGATGATAGGATTTCTAATTTCACTGATGTGGTATTCACACTTAGTTAAGCTAGATAAATATAAAGTTCATTTGGTAACATAAGTGGGAATGTAATGAAAAAGATTAATTCAGAATTTTTTAATACACTATTTTGATATAATTTTCCTGAGGCAAAGTGAATTGCTACATTGCATATAATGTGCAGAAGTCCAAGTATTAAGTGTTTTTCTGGTGCTGACTTTTTATAAAGAGGACTGCAATGAGATGCTGACTTTGCAGCTTGATGACTACTGAAACAGCGGCCCTGTCTGATAACAGAGGAAAGCTGAAAGCTGCTGAAAATTTTAGCAATTTTAGCAATTTGAGACTTCTAGGAAGTGAATTTAAAAGTTCCACACCATGAAACAACTCAATATTCTGCAGATTTTGAATGATTTAGATATTATCCTCAGGAATGATCTCTATTGCCTATAGCCATTAAAAAACAACGCAGACCTAGCATTGCTCCTGCAAGCCATAATTTGGGCAAGGCACATGGTTCTAGAGGAGAATGTAGAACCAATACATTCCCTTGCTTTGCTGCATAGAGATCACTAAGTATTTGAAAAAGTGGTAAGATCGTCTTTTCTTTAGCATACGCACAATCACACCTTCTTTCACTCTATGACAAGATACAGCTTCGCTATCCTCAGAATAGTCAAGAAAATAGGCCTCCTCCAGAGGAGCAAATATAATTTCTTCCCTCCTCCTCGTCCCAAACTCAGTTTTCCACTTTGAAAAATTAACATATTTTAGACTCCAACTTGCCAAAACAATAATCTGTCTCCTGAATTTCAGTCACTGAGATGATTTACTACCTTCCACAATACAGTCAGAAAGCATGTGTTGAAAGAAGAAATGTAAAAAAAAAGTGAGTATAGTCACGCTGGCAAGAGAAAGGTTCTGAGTCGCAAAAGTGTTTTCACATTTGGATGAAAGTACCCAAGGCCTCTAGACTACTGAGTTGTGTGGTGGTAAAGTGGATGCACATCGATAAGTGACTTTGTAAGACAATTCCTATAATTGCGATGTTGAATATGAAGGACAGAGACTCCACACCAGCTACTGCCAGTAGCTGTTGCTCTCCAAAACTCTCATGCAAAATCACAAACCCTGCTCTAACAGTCTCACATGGGTCTTCGGGATTCTGATGCACTCAGTGTGGACGCAAAAGATAAGATATTGAGCTCAGTAGGACAATGATACAGTCATATCAGAATTTCACCTTTAAAGATCAGTTCTGGCCAAATGCCATGCTTAACACCTACACATCGCAAAACCAAACATAGATTCGCTATATCTGTTTGTGCATAAAGTAAGATACCATAGATATTAAAGCGCAGGCATATCCAAGGCAACATCTACATGACCCACTTATCAACACTAATGGGTCCAAAATGTGTGCCATAGCCACAGTGTGAGCCTTTGTTTCTGCCTTTCTTGAAAATTATACAGAAAAGGAATGGAGGAAGAGAGTCCACCTGGAAAGAAAGGTGTCAGTTCATAAGAACAATTACCTTTTCCAAGCGATTGTATTTTGGGGTTGTATAGAGAAAATCAATGCCATCTGAGGAATAATATATTTCCCCACTCCTTTTTTAAAGAAAGAAACAATGTAAGTTGTTCCTGCAAGTAATATATTTGAATATACATTTTCACCAACAATCTAAACTAGTCATGAGGCAGCTTTGAAAATAAAACATCCTGAGATGCATAAGTACATTCTGTGTATACTTCATGTGAAAATCTGTTGTGTCATTCCTTTGGTTCTGACAGAAAGCATTCAGAGCCAAACAGAACACTTTTACCCCCAGCTGAATCACATGCTCTCTCATTGTCCTCATCATAGATGTTGACCTGGACAGATTCCTTAGCTCAGAACTCATCTGCTGTAATAAGCACTTATGGACAGTCTATCTTGATTTTTTTTCTACCAAGTTTTTCTAAGGGATTTGTCACAGAGTTATGTGAACATCAAAAACATTTTCTCACATTATCTACAGTAAAATCCAATAACAACCACAATGCAAGTGAGGTCTGCCTGATCTTTCCTTCAGATCACATCCCACCAACATAGCCATCACTTCATACAGTGCTGTGAGTTGAAGAAGGTTGGAAGAAACCTAACTCTTATTTATTAAAGTTTCATAGATGGTAAGGAAGCACCTTGGCATGTGTGTAAATTTTGCTTTATTACTGCAAAAATAGTCACTTGACATAATCAGTGTTAGATATTTCATTCCTAAAAGCCGACAATTAAAATCTTAATCCTGTACTCAAATCAAGTTTTGTAGCTCAGCTGCTACAAAGCAATGATGATGTTCTCCTGATTCAGAGTTGAAAATATTAACATACATTATCGGTTTTTGTTATCACTACATGAAAGCTCATACTTTATATTGGGTGAGGATGTTTTTTTTTTATCCCTGGGGCAGTATGCACTGTATTCCTCTTACTCAAGGGCACACCTCTGAGTTGAGGTGCCAGTGGAGGTCACTTGAGCCTTCTTGTATACTGCATGGACCCAACTGAGGTCTGAACTAACCACTGGAGGAGCACCCCTCATTCCCTTTCAGTGACAGCTGAGAATGAAGATAGCTAATATAATTGATTCCTAATGTAATAGATCCCTTTTAATACTCAGCTACGTACTAACCTAGCTGAAGTTAAATGGGATGAAACTAGACTAGGAGTAAATGAAGACCGAGAACTAAGAACTTACATCAGCTTTCTCTCCTCATTTCTTAGATCAAACAAAAGGGAAAACGATAATCTTCTTAAATCTTCCAAATGAAAAACTGCTTTCAGCATGCAATATACGACAGGAGTGGATGGGAAAGCATAGTGTTTTGCTCGTGGCTGATGAATTAATACAAGTTTTCAAGTATTACTGCTGCAGGGTCTGTATCCTGAAAAAGCAACAGCAACATGTTCATTAAAAATAGCAGGCTATATGCCATGAAGTGCTCATTTTTAAAATCTTGTAAATTAGTTATATAAGTAGCAAATTTGCAATTTAATCAGTAGAAAAGGAATTGTTTTACATTGTTATATGTAATCATTTGCAATGGTTTGAATATTTTTGGTCTTCCCTTCTTGCAATACTGATTTTCTGATCTTTTTCTGTAAAGGTCAATTCTTCTGGCATCAGTATATTTAATGTGGTCACAAATTTCTACCAAAGTTCTAAAGGGCTTCATTTTATCAGTCAGACACATCAACGATGTGTATAATTCAGACTTTCTCAAGGGCTTCCACTGCCAAATTTGACTGATTTTTTTTTCCAAGTGCGTTATCATTCTTGCTGAATCACTTCCAGTCTCCTGTTAAACTGATATGCCTTTATTTTAGGCAAGAGCAATATTCATTTTCTAACATAAAAATTTAATATGTTCACCATTTCACTATCTTTTTCTTCTGAACTTTCCAATTTTACTTTCTGCATTAAATAGGATCGGAGTACTTTACTGAATCCTGCACATGCATTTCTGAACTCTTACTACTGCTACCACCAGATGCTGATATGAGTACCTGAGTATACTCATATACTCTTATAAATTAATTATTTAAGAGGAGTGAGGATCAGAAAGAAACATGCTCAAGAAGGGAAAGTGGAAGAAAAATCAATACAGAAAAAAAAATCGAGTCTCTCAGGCCAACTGAAGGTCTAACACCATGTACAAAATTAATAACTAACATTATTAGCTGAAAGACGGTGTATTTGAGAAAATCTGGCAGAGTCCCAAGTTGTCTATCTCAGTAACAGGAAAGACTTAGGTTTTCTTATCAGGAATTCTGGGTCTTGGCAGCTCTGCATAGTGACAATAACATGAAAACACTGCTGCCAAGGGCACAGACTCCACTAGCAACTGGAGTCCCATTTTTCTCTATTGGCTAACATAAGGAAGAAGTGTTTGAATAACAAATATGAGGGTACAGATAAAACTAGAAAAGGCTAGTTTAGCAAATAAACCAAAGGATTTTGATCCTACTTCCCCAACTACACCTACTGTATTTTGTTTCTTTCTCACAATATATATTAGCTAAAAACTAAAGGTCTTCTTTTGAAAACAGCATTAAGTAAATGTCTGAACATTAACAAAAGAAATGACTTCAATTAATGTCCCGTTTTCTTCAAGACAAACACTAAAATGATTGGCCAGTTTGTTCTCTTCTGCCATTCTAACTTTTCATATTCCCACATTTCTTCAGTAGATCTACATTAAAAATGCAGTGACAAATACATTCATAAGAAAACAAAACTGTATTCACTTGTTATAAGTATCTTACAGTCCATCTCTTCATTTTATCACCTTGTAGGGGCTCTCTGAGGGACTTACCAAAAGTATTTTCTGGAGAGGTTTGATATCCTCTAGCTTTATTTTATTTTATTTTTTTAATGTCTCTGCTCAGAAGCAATAAACCAGAAATGATGCAGTCTGCATGTCTGAACGGCAGCATTTTCTTCCTTTGTAACCTTGACATGGAGAAAGCAAGATACTTGTACTTGCTAAGACATGGTCTATTCAGCATCATTGTGTTAGCATTACTCACCAAGTGGAATTAAAAACTGCACTACAGTTACCATGACAACCAGCTGTCTCCCACATACAGCATCAGTTTGAATTTGTGCAGACCATTTCTAACAATGATTTAAGTCAACAAATTCAGCATTACCCTAAGGTAAAAATCTGGTTTAAGAACGAACAAATATTTTCAGTTTCATAATATTACTTCGCTCGACACTTTAATTCCAAGTATGACCTGGGAGTTCTTCAGAGAGCTGCAGTGACTTTTTTCAGAAATTAATGGTGAATGGTAATCTTCTGGTCAATATATAGTTGAGAACCACTGAAATTCTCAACCCAATAAACATGCAAGAAGCAATATTCAGTAAGGTATTTTATTAAGCAATATTTTCAAATTTCTAGTCCATCACCTTTGTAAAACTGACTCAATGTACCATGCAATGGAAGAAAAACACTACTCTTTTTAGACAGATTTTACAGTTTTTTATCTTGTTTTTAAGGCCTTCTTTAACCTGTGCTGCTAAGATGTTGTCCATTGCAGATGGAGAAGAAAAGGCATAACGTTTGTAGGAGAGTTTGCGGGGAAAATGCATCTATTTAATGCATATCTATTTAATCATTTTCTAAAATTTACATTTGAATGATGCTGTTGATTACCTTGTGTAGTATCACTAAGATCATCAGTGTATGCTTACTATACAGATTCTTACTAGAAAATAATATTCCTTGTTCCTCCAAAAGTATCAGCCAGCAATTCTCTATTATCAGCTAGAAAAATAATCTGAAACTTGAAATATAATTTCTGAGCTGAGCAATTACAAGATAAGTTCCTTTTCCTGTAAACTTGCAGTGTTTTTGCTGCTGTTGTTGTTGTTTGTGTGTTTGTTTAACAAATCAATTTACACGCAAAGAGAAGGCTCAGTCACTCTTGAAACAGCTGAGCTGTAAAGGAGAAAGGGAACAGGAGTATATCAAACTTGTATCATATTTATAATGTCTGGTGAAACATCATACAATTGCATGTCTGGTCATCTGTATGCAGCAGCCACCTGCTGCTTCACAAATTCAAAGCAGCAGTTTTCAGATCCTTTTGATCACCAAGCATGCTTTCCATTTGACTGTCATTGCATAAGTACAAAATGGCAATGAAGGCAGAACAGTGGGATGTATTGTTACAAGGAGAAGCAAAACAAGAACCTGCAGAACAACACAAAAAACACGTACAATTGCATTTGTGCATGTGTATGTTAAGTGTGGGGAGAGAAGAGAAAGTAAACACTGAAAGATTGTTAAACTACTAAAAATGTAATGTATGGTCAAACTACAGGTAATTAAGGAATAAAACTATTCTTCATGTAAGAAACTATTAAAAAAATCAAAGACAAAACTTAAATAGAGCCTATAATTACTAAAGAAACTGCCAATGTTACATACTGAAGTCCATATGTATTAATGATACATCCTCAACTCATTTTTCTGGAAGCAAGTGTGACAATGAAGCGTTACTGTAGATTTCCCATTTGGTACAGCATAGTACAGCACTTGTTGCATCACAGAACTTAAAAGCATGTCAGAAAAGAAAACAGGACAAATCAGTGTAAAGTGTTTAGAATTAAAAATTTCAGAGGCTATAAGGAATGTGATGCCTCTTATGAGTTTTAATCTGTGATTAAGAGTTATTGAAACCTAGACCTCAGGACAATATATAATAATGAAAATTTTGAGTTTGAATATAATGCTTTCAGTTTTAAATCCTTTAATTTACGCGGGAGTGCTGGTCAGATAGAAAAATAAGCACAATCTAAAAGATTGAGGAAGGAAGTAGCACAGAAACGCATTCAGTCCTGAATCACCATGGACACATTTGTTATCAGTGACAGGCAATGTGAAATCAGGCACAAATTGAAATCAAACCCATCTTTAAGGTTACACTAAACTGAACTGACAGGAACACTACATACAAGAAAGACAAAGAAATGGATTTCTATATAGCACTTTGATTTTCAGCAATGAGAGTGCATAATGCTTAAATGTAAAAACAGAAGAATTCAAGGCAGAAAAGAGACAGAAAACAAGATAAAAAAAAAAAAAAAGGTAAAATATAACCTGAGGCTTAAAATCCACAAACCCAGACAGGAACAAATTTTTTGTCAGCCCAAAGGCTGCACACAGTCAAAAGTAAGTGACAGTGGGAAAACAAATATGATTGTTACTGGAATTTAACAGATCTGTAACAATCCATTAACTCCTAGATTGAGCTGCAATGCAATATCATAAAATAAAATGAAAATTAAAAGTAAATCAAGATGACAATCTATGCAGATGTGCATCATTTTGCCCTGAGGCTGAGTCTATACCCTTGTGTCAAGGATGCCTTAGTGGGGTTAAAGTAGCATTGCTAACGATTAATGGATGTTTTCTTGTTACATTTCAAAAAGATACAGCACCATTAAAAAAATGATTTTTTTTTTTTAAATAGATAGCTATTCAAACAAAGGAAAAAATTACAGCATCTCACCACTGCATTTTTCTAAAAGAGGACAACAAAATATTTGAACAAGCTTGCCAGCTCCATGCTCCTTCAGTACAGTAGACTTATAGGTTTGTATTACCATTTTAGTTCAGGTTAGGAACACTGGTCTGATTTTCAGATACTATTTTTAGACAAGTTTTCTCTTGGCTGTCTGTTGCCATGCTTTGACCAAGTAGTCTCTGCACAATGTGCATTCCATTTGGATGAAACAGTCACAAAATGTAACTGGTGAGTTACATGGGACCAAAGCTAATCTGGAGCAAAATTCCTCAAATATGTGTGATGTTGATGACAGATTCTCAATACCATCTGTTTTGCTCCACAGATTTGCCCATATTGCACTGCACTACTTTGTAAGGTACTTTGTAAATCATGCTCACTTTTTACAAATTTCTTTTTCCCCTCTGTGACCCTGGTCTCTCCTGGTTCTCTTCCTTCCCCTGTGGAGTAATTGAAATCTGTCCTCTCCTAAACCCCAAAACCAGCTAAAATGGAGTCCTTGCTCTCCCCTACACCATAACCTCTTCCTTTCCTCTTTCTAGAACTGTGGATAGCTCTGCAATCCCTACAATCACTTCAGCCTCCACATTCAGCTAGAACTTCTACAGACTCATCATTATGACTAATAACTGGCAACCTCATCTGTTGTCTCATACAAGGACAACTATCTGAGCTGGAATTAAATGGCTTTTCCAAATCAAAGGAAGTCAACAAACAAACTGAGACATGGAAAGCATTTCAGCTCTAGACATTAACCTCATCTGTTAAATCCCCTGAAATAGAACTTAATCAGGCAAATAAAACCTTTTGAAAAGATAGCAGGAGAAAGATGGGGGAGAAACAGGACTCGGGCAATGTGTGGATCTCCAAATGGCATAGGCACATCACATCTGCCTGCAAGAATGGTTTTATTAGAATAACAGCATTCTGACATGAAAGCCTGTACCTTGTATATTCAGGTGACTAATACAACACTAGCTTGTTCCAGAAAACCGCTTTACCCAGCTCTTGTTTAAGCTCTTACTTCAGAACAAATTCAGCACAGTTCTGTTAGGCTGTGAAGTTAAGCAAATGTGTAATACCTGCTACATACAACTTCAGTTGGATGAAACTGGGTGGGGAAAGGGAAAGCCAGCTCTTCAGAAGTAACATCATGGGTTGGCTTCAAGATATATGCAGGACAGCATTTGAAAACGTCAGGGTAAAAGCTGGAGCAAAAACTCTGAGCAAAACCAAAAATGCAGCTTTACACCATTACTCCTGACTCAGATCTGCAAAAAGCAGAAAGAAAAAAAAAAAAAAAGTCTCCCATTTCCTGAGAATATGTAGTTCTTAAAAGGGTATAACATTAGTTCATTTGAACGATAAGGAGAACAAAGCTAATTTTTGACATGCCAGCAGTCTTTCACCTTGTAGGAAACTTCTAGGTTTGTTTCCGAGGCCCAAAAGCAGTCCAGCAACACTTGCAAACCGAAAAGCTTAAGAGACTTGTGATGACTTGAGTTTTTGTCTTCACCTTACTCCCACTACTACTGTTACAGCAGTTTCAGTAAGCCAAGATTTAAGCAACCTTCTTTTATCCACAGAGGTGGATGTTTCCTCTCTGAACATAAATATTCTAACAAAAATATGTTGCTATTTTCACTGCTGATTACCTGCTGAAGGTAAACAGAGCCCCCCACTTCTGCAGCTGTCAGTCTCATAGCCCTTAAAAACGCAAACCTTGTTAGTGTTTTAAAGCGTGTATTTGGTTGCATTTTAATCTGATCTTGAAATATATTTTCCCTGAAGCAAGGGAAAGGCAAAAATTTTAAAATGCAGATTTTGAAATCAGTAGTGATGTCTGGCTAGTAAGTAGATTGAATTAATTAAAAGAGTAAAACAAAAATGTTTATTTTATCCTGATCAGTTAGCCTCTTCTCAGATATAAAGGAATGGATAAAAATTAGATCGACACTTCTGCTCATACAGTGGAAATAAGATTTTTCCTTCTAGAGATAATCAAATAAGATATTTTTATGACTTGGCTGACTGAAGCAATTAAGCCATTCCAAACTTTGTGTTTTAGTTAGGAACTCCCAGTTCATTATGTACTGAGAGAAGTATACAATTATCTAAGAAGGAGAGAAGTCAAAAGTAAAACAGTCTGCAGGAAATTTTTTTCTACTTAGGCTTCTATATCCATTTTTCTTTCACGGTTTTAAGATGAGGTATCAGATATTTTCTCCTTTCTAAAAGCTTAATCAGTCATTACATTCTAATACCATACACAACACTTCTGCTGCTCAAGACACCTACTAATATTTCTTTTGGTCTTGTGCCCACCATGATGCGTAATACTTGTGTCAGTGCAGCCCACAGACCCTTGCTCCGTAGTTTGTAATCTTGCAGGGATCCTCTCCAAATAAGACTGCTGTAACAACTGAGGCTAAAATTGCTATGCTGCAGTCATGGATTAAGAAAAACAGGCAAAAACACTTAAAGGCAAGAGGCAGCATAAATTTGGTCATATTTTCCCCCCAAAAGTAGACAAAAATAACAGCAATCTCCTAGGATGCTGATAAAATTAGCTATATGCAAACTGAGACTCTTATGTTTCTCAAATATATTTTCTCTTTTTTCTTCTGAAATAATCTCAGCTGCAGCTGCAATACTATAGCTGTGTACTCAGGTTTTAATTTTAGCTAAGTTCTTTACTTTTTATGAAAGAAGGAGAGAGAGTCTCAAACCAGTGAAAACATTCTGTGGTCTGATTAACCAGTGTGGCAAGCACACACCACTGCAATTCTGCAATGACCCTTTGCAAATCAAACTTCTATATATCTGGCAACAAAATAATATTCTAGTCTGTTAAGACTGCATCATCACAGACAGGCCTAAAGAATGGACAAATCAGCATGCTTCTCATTAATGACATTATTATATTATTTTATTTATTTTTCTTGAAAAAGATTAATCTTTCCACATTCTTAACTATATACATGAATAATATGATTATATTTCTACTTAGATTTATTTCCGTAATCATACTTGATAAGCATATAGGTATAATTTATACTAATAATTCCATGGTGATTATTACAATAATTTTGACAGTTGCAATAAACTATCCTTTCCTTTCAGACAGTATTGCTTCCTTGAAAACAATTCAATGAATAAAACAATCGGTTATGAAGCTAACACAGCTTTATTTAACAATAGGCTTCTTCACCTGAAATCTAAAGAAATTGTTACATATAAAGCCCTACTTCATCTCTTTAAAATGCATACAAGCAAACATTTGCATAAAATGGCATATTAAGTATAAAAATGAAAGTTAACAGAAAAGCTGAAAAGGACTGCGTTTGTTATTGTAAAATAATTTCTTAGAATAGCTAAAAAGTATACATACACTTACTTTAAAGAAGCAACACAGAGAAAGATCCTGTATATACAAGGCATGTGCAATACACATTTTCCATAAACTTGATATCCTGCTGAAAATGTAGCTTAAGCTTTCACCAAATAATAGAGCTGGATGTGCACCAAGCAAAAGCTTCAGCTAGACGCTACTCTGGCGGAGTCTGATTCACAAAGAACTTTAATTTTGCAGTTTGCTGTACAGCACACATCCTTTCTGCTGGATGTGAAGGAGTGTTAGCAATTTCACACCGTGCACATTAATTATCGTTTACCTGTATGTACCATGTGGAAACAAAACTAGCTAACAAAATTAACAGAATACCTGTAAATTAGTATCTGCCCATTGTTTTAAATAAAGAGAAAGTATGTACTGTTCATGCAGGAAATACTGAGAAATGGCACCTACATAATATTGACAGTCCAAGAGTGAGGCAGATCATCAGGCACTGGTATCTACACAGCTATGCTAATTTGTAGCAGTTAAAGACTTGCTGCAGTCACCTTTCTGCTTCTCAGCAAACATACAGAAGATTGCAATAATATAGCATGATTCCAAAACCAGACTATTTGCACTTGCTGTAATTTTCAGCAGCTAGTAGGACTGCTTATCCTAAGTGCTGAAAATTTTTTCCTGCTTAATCAATGAGCAACTTCACTGACATCAAGACGAGCAGAAGCACTGAGTGAAGGCCAAAGTTTGTGTAACATAGAATCACTCATTGTTGAAAACCATATCTTTTTACTTTGGCAAAACAGTGATGGAGAGGATGGATACATGGATTATGACAGGCTAGAGAACAGATTTATTGTATATGTTTTAATCCAGAAGAACCTCCTGTGTGCGTCCCTTTGCTCACATAGTAAATGACCAATTGATTTTCTTGTCTCTGTTCAGCCGTAAATAACCTCACATACACTGCAAGGTAAGGCAGACATCCAGAAAGTCACGGTTTTGTGCAGATCTTTGTGTTTACCTCATAGTAACCAGGTGTCAGAGTCACACCATGAGAAGTTGAAACATGTCAGGACTGCCGGCTTTGTCTCATACTGTAATAGGGTACAAAATGTCCCTGAACTGAAATAAACTTGCATTTGAAATTGTTTTTCCACAGATCCCAAAAGGTTGTCATTTTCCTGTACACATCTTCTATCAGATTTGATATACACATTTGCTCTGCAGCCTTTATACTGCCATTACATCAATTCATTACAGATCACACCAACATATCTCCAGCATTACAGAGGTTCAGTCCCTTTCCTAAGCTCCTAAGTTGCCATCCTTCAGCTCCCACAAGCTAAACAACTGGAATCCATAAAACAAGCAAACAAACAAACAAACAAAAATACTTGAATTTAAATGGAAAGTTAAAACCCACAAGTTTTAAGTCCTTTCTTAACATTTATGACAACAAACTATACCAGTTTACAACCTTTTTAACAATGGACCAGTTAAAAGGGAGAGCTGCTACCATGGTTGTATATTGTCTCACAGTCACAGTTGCCCTTCTCTGGACACGCTCCAGCACCTCGATGTCCTTCCTGTAGCAAGGGGCCCAAAACTGAACACAGGACTCCAGGTGCGGCCTCACCAGAGCTGAGTACAGGGGGACATATTCAGCCGGCTATCAATAAATACTCCCAATGTTCTGATTTTCTGAAGACATGGGTCAAAGGATCACCATTCACATATTAATACACAACATCAAAGCTCAAAATCATGGGGCAGATGTCAGAGAAGAATTTGCCCACTGCTCTGGCACAATATTTAATGAATTGCACAGAGGATTCTACGACAAGATAAAAGAGAGAGCATCTCTATGGAAACACTATGGTCTACTTCAGCAGTAATGGATAGCTCAAAAATGAACTATCCAAATGTTACAAGGCAGTTCAGTAACAATGATTTGAAAGTAGTGAAACTACATAACCAAAATGGAACTATAAAATGGTTCACACAAATTGCCTGGCAAATTTTACCAGCCATAACCACCACAGAGGTGATTAAACTTTTAATTGTTCTTTGGCCCTATGGCGCATAAAATCCCTGAAGTTCCTTTTATTACACTATATGTTTCAAAAATAAGAAAAAAAAATGTCATAGCATAATTTTTGGCAGATGAGAACTTTATCCATTTAGTAGAGTCTTAATAGTTGACCAGCTAACTTCAGCTTTACATCACAATAATAAGTATTTTAAATGAAATTCCACTCCAAAAAATGGCATTGTTTTAATCAACAGCTTGACTCTAATGATGTTTATTCAGGATGTAATTTCTTACTTGGGTGCCAAGACATTATTTCTGATTTTGTATTTTCATCAGCCCAGATATAACACAGCAAGAGACAGAGCAAACTGGCTTCTGCTTCTCCTGATTGGACAGTGGTGTCCAATCAGTTGCAACTATAAAAAATTCATTTAAGACAGCGGTGTCAATAATGGCTTAAACTGTTCTGCTAAATATTAGTTTCTGATTTAAAAACACAAACTCATGCTTTAAGCTACTTCACAATTAGCAATAACTTAGTCTGGTAGGAAAAAAAGTTTCATCATTGGTACAGCTTCAAAATGCTGTAAGAACACATTAACTGATGCTTACTTTTATAAGGAATAGCTTGCATATCTGATAATCGGGGTGAGTTAAACAACAGAACTGGAGAAAGGACACATACAAGATGGAAGCTGGACTAGGCAAGTTAATCAAAGAAAGGAGATCTAGGAATAGACAAAGTATACTCAATTACATTCCTTTGCTGAATTAATTTTGGTTTTGTGCCCCTATCTCCTCCATCTGTCTCCTGCACCCAATAATAGGTTCTATAACTGATACACCGCATATCTGCCAGCAAAGATGGTGATTACGGTGCGCATACATGTCTTAAAGCCCAAATCCAGGATTTAGAAGTACTAAATTTTACTTTAAATTTTAACTACATTATTATTATTTTAAACTACATTAAACATTTTTACACATCTGCAGCTTAGGGATATTGCTATTGTGGCATAAAGAACATTACAACTATTTCTCTTTCTTGTTTTGTATTTGTGTGGTGCATATAGGGTCTAACAAATATCTATAATGATAGATTTTACTAAAAGAAGCATAGAGGAAGAAAGCCTGGCTACACTGAAGCACACCTGAATTTTATTTTGGCTTCCGTGAGACTTGTATTTTGCTAATTTTTCATCTGTTTCTTGAGGTTTAATAATTGCATAGTTTAGTTCTTCTAATGTGGGTTCAATGAAGGTATTCATAAATTATTCATTTGTATTTGAAACTAAAATTTCTCTGAAGGTGTCTGAATTTCTCGGTTTTCACTGAGAGTCTGAAGAAAGGTAAATTTGAGCTATCTCCACCACAACACTGTTTCAATCTATTGCACTATTTAATACTTATGGTTTTAGGTAAATAGACTGTGCCCTGGGGAAAATTATCCTGCTCGTCTAACTGAATATTATGTTTCTAACAGTTTACAGTGTTCTTTTTCTAGGAATTCATAAGGAATTAAAAAAAGTTATAAAACTGGTGATAAACACAACATCCAAAAATCATGAAAACAGTGCAGCATAAGAAATCATGTTCAAATCTTCCGTTAATCCTAATTGTTAGCCCGTAAACTAAATACGTCATTTCTTAAGAGAAATTAGCATGGATGACACAGAAAGCTACTGAAAAATATATTTTCCTACTACACATATCTAATCAATAGTCAGTATCTAAAAATTCTAGATTATATTGAAGCATACTTAGAATGGGTATTTGGAGTTCAATTTCTCACATTTTAACTAGAAAATTTTAGATAAAAATAAATCTCTGAGCTGTAGTTGTGTATATTGTTTATGAGAAAATCAAAACGATGGACAGTGCACATGGTCTTCTGCTACTTAAAAATAAGCCTCAGGTTTTTTTTCCTTTATGATTATTTTTACAGAATTTATCCATGAGGTGAGAAGTATTCTATCAGGTTTTGTCTGGTGAAAGCATTACTTTGTTGGATGTGATGATGAATCATGGCTTGTAACATTGGGATGGGATGCCATGGGACATATAAAAACAAAACAAAATAAAACACCAAAAAATAAAGAAGGTTTTGATTTGACTGAAGAAAATAAGCATGCTACCAAGAATAAAATACAAATCAATGATATAACCACTTTGAACAACCATGTGAAGCAAAGGTAAAAAATAAAAATAATAATAAAGGAAAGATGTAGCAGGAACATGGTAGATCAGAGTTTTCCTTTGAACATTTCCCAGACATTTTCCATTTTTTTCCTTTTTTTTTTCCATTTTCCAGACAAAGTATTGACATTTTCAATACTTTGAACTGAGCAAAAGTTTTAACTCAGAAGTGCAAATGAGCTTAGACTTACAAATGATATAATTTTGAACAATACATGATATGTAGATGTAGAAAATGACCCCAATTTAGTGTTGATTGTAACACACCTTTTTTCAGCAATGCAGTGAAACCTAGTAATCCAGTGAAACTCAGTAAAAAGACTTCTATAAGTACAGAGATACGGATAGAGGAATTCCTTCCCGACTGTTTCAAGAAATCACAAGCTAGTTTTTGCAAATGAGTCCTCAAGATGGGAGGACAACACTTTGGAAATATGCTAAACTAGTATCGTCTGTAAGCACTTGATCTAGCAAAGAATATGGTTTTGCTAATTTGTTCGCATTTAATGGTGAATTTTTGAATGGTTAGGTTGGTGCACCCAATTACTCCCAGAGTAGCAATAAAAACAAGTGTAGAAGTTCCTCTTATTAGAAGAAGCTATATTCATATACTACAGATGTTACAATTGCTGAATTATGCTGTTTAAAAAAAAAAAGTGAATAGAGAACATGCATGACATGTGAAACTAAGTGATTTGCTTAGACAGAATTTCTGAACTTTGTCTTTTAATTAAGTGATTGTTACAGATCAGAACATCAGTTTCAAGCTACGAATTTTGCTGTGCTTCCTTCACTAATAGGAAGCAAAATTGATTAAATCTTGGAAGTTTTACTTGTGGAAAATTTCGGCATTTCAAAAATTCTTTTGATTCTCTGTTGTGAAAGTCATATTTTCTTCCTTCTTTCCATAAGGATCAATGAAACTGAACACTGGCCTAAGCAATCAAGAAGAAGGTAAAAGTTCAGGATAAGCTGAAGAAAAAAACTGATGGAATTGTCCCTCAGGTAAGGACACATGTACAGTTCAAATATAGAACCACCAAAGACGAAATATTTGTGAAGAACCAGAAAACCAATCAGTATTTACATCTTTATAACACTGGTTTTGATCCTACTCTGAATTTGTTGTGTTCTCACTAAGTAGCTCTTTAGGAAATATATGGAGTACTTCATGATGAAATCTCCCAAATAATTCCGAAAACATTGAAGACACAAGCCAAACTTCAGAGTTTACATCATCAAGTTACTATATTTAATGTTTTCATGTCTTTAATGGAACAAAGCGGCCAACCTTCTCCAGAGGCAGGAAATCAGAGAAAAAGGACTCATCTCCTAGTAACAATGAAAATAAAACAAAACAAAACGCACCTTTATTGCTCCAAGGTAGAACTTGCTAGCACAAAGTCAGAATGTTGACAAAATACATTGAATTCTCATAAAATTCACAGCATAACTGTGGTTAATAAGAAAAATAAACTGTATTCATAAATAATGCCAATTAATGACACATATCTGGTTCCAAAGATGTCGGGGGGAACTAGTAGCAGATATATTATATGAGAATGGGATTTTATTCTTTTGGTTTCTAGTAGACCTTAATGCAATTTCAGAACCATTTATAAGATACGTGGGTAAAGGTAACCTAAATCTGCCTTCAAGATTCCAGATCTACACTGCTGTGCAAAAGTAGCCACGAGGCTAGGTTTGAGAACAGATTCACAGTTTATTTACACCATTTAGTCATTACAGCATGCTTGGAGCAACCGTTATAGGGAGACGCAGCCATACGCTTGGGCACTTGGCTAGGCAACGTGTTTAAGAAGACACTCGTGTCTGCATTTTGCAGCCATGAGGCTACTCGTGTCTGGCCTACCAACCTCAACATATTCCATCCAACTTTTTGCTGACATCATGGGACTGATGTCACACAATGTTTCTGACATTGTGCAATCATAGTAGACATAGCTAGAATAACATTGATTTTACAAAACATGATGTAAAGAAATCGGCACTTAATATTGAAAATCTGTTGACCCTGCAAATCAGAAGTAGTATCCCTCAAATATGTTGTCTTGGTATTCAAGACACAAAACCACAGGTTTAGAAAAAGAAGAAAATCCTAAAGAAGACCACAAGCTCTGCATAGGATTCAGACTGAGCAGGATGTGCACACTTTGAAGTACGAGTGAGAGAGAGACAATTTTTGAATAACTATAAAACCATCATAATAGCATTCTGCTGAATAAGATGTCTATTCTTTCAATTCACACTTTACACTGGAGAGAATTTGCAACTTGCAGACTCATATTTAACTAAAGTAATGCAAAGTAATTCACACCCCTATATCTTGCTATCTAAAGATAACAATCACTGCAAACAGTATTTCTGAAAACAAAGAAAAACCACCAACAACAACAAAAAACAACAAAACAACCAACCAAACAAAAGCCAACTCCAAGGTAAAAACAAAAACAAACAAACAAAAAAAACCAGCCAAATTTAGCCCAGGACTAACTGCAGTTCATATGCTCTATAAACAAGCATAGCTCAAGTATAGATGGAAAAACTTTCCTCACCTGACAAGAATGCATTCAAATAGGAATGCAAAATTTCTATTACAGAACTTATAAATGTCTAATCATTTCCCTTGAAAACTTATATTTGGCAGAGAAAACAAGTTTATCTCATTATTTGAATTACTGTAGATGTTCTTACAGTAAACATAAGAAAGTTTACACTGTATTGTAAATTCTGAAGTAAAATAATTGATGTAGCGTTACAAAATTTTGCAAGATTGGCAAGCCTGACCTTTTAAATTGCTTTATTTAAATACTTAACTACCATGAACTTACTGATTTATCCAGCTTCTTGATGAATTAATTTACAATCAAATGCAGTGAGAACTGAACATTGCAGTAAACTTCCTCAAAACAAAAATCTATTGCTAATGAAAACTGCTTTCCATTCCTTTATCACATTCTATTTAAACATTTAAAAGTGATTCATTAACATTTTACATAGTTCTACGAGGTAGTAATTATCCCTTAATTGCTCTGGTTGTAGAACTGGGTCTCAGAAAATTCAGGTGATTTAAGCATCATCATAGAGAAGATGGGGGTGCAGGCAAAAGTATAACAGACCTCCAGCAAGCTAGTCTGGAGCCTTATCCAAAAGGCCACATTTGTATTTATCTTTGGCCTTATGTTAAGGTGAAAAGCTGAGGTAGCTTTTTATAGGTATCTTCAGTAATGCTTTAATATTGCTTCCTATCTTTTCCTTGTCCTTGCTGAGCCCAGTATGTCCATGTCCTTTTCCTGGAGAGCCAAGACCTGGACACAACACTCCAGCTGTGGTCTTACTAGTGTTGAGTAGATCATAAGATGTAGACAGGCTGCAGGATCTAGTTGGTGACTTTCACAGTTTCATTTAGTCTAGTTGATCCTAGTCCTGCTAGAGTCTGAAGTAAGAGCACAATAAAAACAGTTCTACAAGCCTCCTTGAGGAGAGGGCTGACTAGACAATAGAATATTTAAAAGAGGCTAAGCATTATACTGTTGCCACAGAAAAGCACTGGAATGGGCCTAGGGACTGTTTCTACTTGAAAGGCTGTAGACAAAATGGCAAACTCTTACTCTTTTGGTTGTCATATTAGAATCACAGGATTTATTGATAATTCTGTCATTGATCTTTTAAATGATGAAGGTAGCTCAAAGACTATCTTCAACACTCCTGCAGCATGGAGTGAATTTGAGATGACTATCAAATATACACTTGGATTTGGAAAGAAATGGATGATTATGAATATACTGCATGTAGGTTTTTACTCAGTTCCAGAAGTTTGAGAACATACACTCTCATCTCTTTGCTGTTTATCAATGTCTAACCACTGTTCAATATTATTTATTAATTGTATGAGTGAAGCAAAATGATGTATGAAACAGCTGTACAATAAAAATCATAATAAATTAAGTAGAAATAAGTATTATATATACATAAGCTATTTTAAATATACAAGTATCTGGTGAATGCTGCGGACTCTGACACTTTTTCTTATCTATATATTATTATATTTTTCCCCAGAAGACAAAAAAAAAAAAAAAAAAAAGCAACATATACCTGAGACTGTACTCTTGAAGTCTATGTTCTGACTGAAAAATTTTATCTGTGAATACAGAAATAACTAGGAACAATCCTACTGAAGTCACTTGGTGGTATGGATTTGTAATGAAAATGCAGATGGCCTCTAATGCAAAGGATACAACATAGAATTCTCCATAATTGAAAAATATTTTTAATAAACTCCTGTAAATAAAAAAAAATCAGGGAAGTGGAGAATGGCAGCAGTGAGGATTCTCAAAGTGTCTTAAAAAAAAAATCCAAGTGTGTCTCTTATTTTTACTATCCAAAAAGTAACAGAAATACAAAAATCTAGATGGCTTCTCATCTGATGAGGTGCACTACATATGTATTACGTGATGCAGAGTATATGTTATTATTCTTGAATTATACATTTTCTGTAATGAGATTTTCATGGACTGCATAACAATATGAACTAGTATACACATCATTATGTAACAAGCCCCCTAACTCTTATTGTTAAGAGATATGCTATTCCTAGAAAGCACTTTAGAAAAAGGTAATGAAGGTAATAAAAAGTCAGTCTCTTCACCATAGTAAAAACATACATATTAGTTTTTGAGAGATTAAATAAAACCACGTATAAACTATGAGAGTCTCTTTATGACCTTATAAAATAGATGTTTACACTTCAAAGAATATTTGTGGAAAAAACAACCATTGATATAACCAAATAATTAATTTTGGATGGCTAACACTAATGTATATATACATAATTTTCTGTCCATAAGAGAAATTTTATTTTCAAGCAAGTATTTAGAAGCAAACTCTAGATAGCCTTGTAATCCAAGTAAATTAGCTCTACGTACTGCAGAGTAAAGGAGAGAGCAAATTCCTCCCATAGGGTTCGCAGCACTAAAGCAGCTGTTCTGTAGTCATTACTGCAGTCCATGGGCAGTAGCAGCCCCAGCTGTTATACATTACCCTAAACAAGCATTTTGGGCAGTAGATTCGTGTAATCACAGACTTGATGGTCATCTTTCCTCCCCCCATAACTCATTAACTCCTCCTCACTGTTATGGGGGGGGGGGGCACGACACGACAGATTTTCCCAGTGTGAACAAGGAATGCCGAATTCCTGGTATGCTTTCAATGACTTTCCCCTTAGCAAAACGTTCCATGTGTACTGCCATCACGTTGCATGGCACAATGGAAATTTTCCTTCTAAACAATATCTTTCTTCTTCTACATCATCTTCATTTTCCCTTTATTTTTCTCTGGATGCATAATTGGTTTTTGAAGTCTACATACACTTCTTTTTTTGCTATATTCTGGACATTATTCGAAATGTGCCCTCTAATCTGCTCAATAAATTGAATAATTAGCCAATCCTTATTGCTAATCTGCACATGCATTTCATACCCAATTCTATTTAACATTTCTGTCAACAAAGCAATTCTCTTTCAGATTTCAATTCTATTTTTTAATTATTCATTACAATAGTCTCCAATAATTTAATGTCCCATGTTCAGACTTGTTAGAATCTTTCTAGCTGATCTTACAATTTCCAGGCAGTATCTTGGTATATTTCCAGTTTCCGCCTTTTTTTTCAGTATTGGACATGCCCTTAGAAGACTAATGATGTTCTCTTTTCCCATTCTGGCTTCTTCTTTTTAATTCCTCCTGTCACAAATGCTGTACTCAATATATTGCTCATGACATACTTCCCAGTCATTTAGCACAGTTCAGTAAAGTCACCAGATCTCAGTTTATGAACTCATATTTTTTTCTTTTAAATAAAACTTAACAGTATTCTAATACTACAGTACTGTGATACAAGGTCTCCACAAGCTATAAGTAAAACAATTCTTAAGAAAGGACATGCAGGGGAAAAAATGGAAGCAGTGATGCATCATGTATCTATAATGAATATACTTTCTCTGCTGTTCAAAAACAGGTGAGATAAAGACCTAATAGTGACCTCTGGATGAGAATGAAAGGGAAGGAAGACTAGACTGGTCTCATGATATAGGTCAGAGATATATCAAACCCAGACAAAGGGTGAATGACTTTCTCCAGAGCAATTAACAGAAGCTATCAAAGGATAGATGTGGTGATGATGGCAAACTGAGTACCCTTACTCTGCTAGGTAAGAAATGCTAGAAGATATAAATTGTCTAACAAGCTCTTGGTATTTGCTAGAAATAGCTTCAGAGAGCTGGGGACTACGGTTTCAATTCCTATTTATACAGAGAATTTGGTAAAGAGTATAAGGAAACCATTCAAGTGAAAGTTACAATAAAACAATAAGAGTTCTCAAATACTACAAAAGGAAGGAATTGCTATAGCAGAGTAAGAACAATGGCATTCCAAAACCAGGCTTTAACAAACTAAGGAAACAAAAGATAGGATCTCTTGAGCAGACATTTAAAGTGTGTGTGTGTGGCAAAATCATCTTGGTGGCCTGGGGTAGACTAAGATGCTAAATAACAACATGTAAGATGCATTTAAAAAAAAACAAACAAGAAAAAAAAAAACACAAGAAGAAAGTGTTATTAAAATAGCAAGTAAAGGAAGCACGAAAGGGTTGTTCATTAATAGAAAAAGATGAAGTCGCTGATAACAGAGAAAGCTAAAGCAGTTTGTGCATTTCTTTTTGTCTTGAGTAAGCAACTAGTTGTGACCAAGCAGTTGACATAATTTTAATAAATGGGACAGCACAGAAAATAAGAAAAAGGGGAAAGAGTAAAATATTTAGATTTCCAATTTAACAGGAATGCGATGGCATCTCAAATTACCAGCTAAAACAAACCTTCAGCTGTTAGAACTGACAACATATGGAAGAGGGGGAGGTCTCAAAATTAAGGCAGCAAAACCAATACTTACATATAAAGGAGGGGGAAAAAGTCTAACTGGGGATTCACAGACTAGCTGATTAAATTGGGATATCTGAAAATTTACTAGAACAAATTATTCAGAAATCAATTTCTAAGCACCTGGGGATAGTAAGATAATAAACAGCCAACAAGATTTGTCAAGAACAAATCATATTAAACCAACATTTTTTTTTTTTCTTTTTTGGTCAGAGTAATTAATCTAGTGGATAAGAAGGAAGAAATATTTGCAATGCATCTTAACTCAGCAAATATGGGAAATATAGTCTAGCTGACAGTGCTGAAAGATAAGCACACACAGACTGGAAATAAGGACTGTAAAATGCAGTTTTTGACACAAGATTACAACAGCAAATACTTCCACCTGCATTCAGAAAGGCCTGTTTGAGTGAGTCACTCTTCCATATTGTCATGAATGAGTTAGATACTGCATAGAAGACACCAACATTCTAAACAATTTAAGAAGAAATAGAAAAAGTATCTTCATAAATGCTGGAGTAATAAGTGGGAAATTTTATGAAAGCAAGTGAAAATTACAACATTTTTAAAGTAAACATAAGCACAAAGGTGATATAACTGGTTAATTCAACAGAAACAAAATGTAAGTCATTTAACTGATGTTCAAAAAACTGATATACTGTTCTGAAATAGGTGACAATGTCATATGAAAGATGCAAAATGTTGCTATTTCATTTTGTTTGAAATTTTTGAGGCCTCTGCTAGACATCCCCCTTCCACCAGACAAATGATTGGATACAATGACTCAATGTGATTTGATTTGTTAAATCTAAAAAAAAAAGAGAAGGCTGAAGAGGAACATGTGAATAAACTGGAAAAGTATTTCATATTGTATGTCATCAATCATTTTTGTGATATGAAGGGTAACCTGGCTTATTTGCAACAAAGACGACAGTTCTGGTAACAGGAAAAACATTAACTATTAGAAAGTTCCAGTACTAGTTGCATAAAGAAGCTATGATCATCAATGGCTCTTATGAAGAAGTCAGATAAATCTGTCAGATTGGTCTACATACACTTGACCAAAAGAAAAAAAAAAAAAAAAAAGGATTTCTGATTGCTTGGAGGTCACTTGCTGCTTTCTTCGTCTTTCTCTGTAGTTAAGCAATTTGATCTTAGCCTTTTTTTTATTTGTTTATAAGATTCTGCTTCAGCGAAAAAATTAAATATTTTTTCCTCAAAGAGCTTTGTACTTTGTACAAGCCAACAAATGCCACGGTCAGCAGGCAGGTCAACAGGAGAAGGAATTAGCTACCTTTTGGGAAGAGAGGACTTCTTAAAAGGATGTAGTACTGCTGATATGAAAAAGACTCCCATACGCTCCTTTCATTGTTCCCTCCTGCTACATCATCTAGAGCCAATATACTGAGAATCACTTAAGCAGAAACAAAACCAAACTGCATTAAATTGATTACTCAGTCTATGGAATAAAATTCATACTGTTTGCTTCACTATAAATTTTTTGAGCTTGGCATTTGGAAGCAAACTTCTTAAGATGCTGCTAAAGCAAAGAGTACTTTGATCATATGATGCACCTTTTCAGTTTACAAGTAGATAACATGTTTCAAGCCCATTAACAGAAGTTACAAATGCCAGTAAACTCCCCAAATTGATATCTGGAGTATTGTTGCAAATTGGAAGTATAAAAATGTACAATCCACTTCAGAGAGATACACAGTACCTTGCCACTTACTTACTGCTCAGGTCAGTCTATAGCTGTCCAGCCAAAGCATGCTTAGATGATGGAATACAAAAAGACTATCTAAAATAGCCTACCTTGTAACTAAGTGTGTATTCAAATTACACATACTTATCAAAAAGAAAGAAACAAAAACCAACAGGCACCTAATTGATTCTGGGAGTGATTTTTGGCCACACAATCACAGAATGGTTGAGGTTGGAAGGCACCTCTGGAGATCATCCAGTCCAACCCCCTGCCAAGCAGGGTCACCTAGAGCACATTGCACAGGATTGCATCCAGGCGGGTTTTGAATATCTCCAAAGAAGGAGACTCCACAGCCTATCTGGGCAACCTGCTCCAGCGTTCTGTCACCCTCACAGTAAAGAAATGCTTCCTCATATTTAGCCAGAACTTCCTGTGTTTCAGTTTGTGCCCATTGCCTCTTGTCCTGTTGCGGGGCACCACTGAAAAGAGTCTGACCCCATCCTCTTGACACCCTCCCTTCAGATATTTGTACACATTGATAAGATCCCCTCTCAGCCTTCTCTTCTTCAAGCTAAACAGGCCCAGCTCTCTCAGCCTCTCCTCATATGAGAGATGCTCCAGTCCCCTAATCATCTTCATAGCCCTCCACTGGACCCGCTCCAGGGGCTCCATGTCTCTCTTGTACTGGGGAGCCCAAAACTGGACACAATACTCCAGGTGTGGCCTCACCAGGGCTGAGCAGAGGGGGAGAATCACCTCCCTTGACCTGCTGGCAACACTCTTCTTAATGCAGCCCAGGATACCATTGGCCTTCTTGGCCACAAGGGTACAACGCTGGCTCATAGTTAACCTGCTGTGCAACAGGACTCCCAGGTCCCTCTCCACAGAGCTGCTTTCCAGCAAGTCAGCCCCCAACCTGTACTGGTGCATGGGGTTATTCCTCCCTACGTGCAGGACCCTGCATTTGCCTTTGTTGAATTTCATGAGGTTCCTCAACACCTAATGCTCCAGCCTGTCCAGGTCCCTCTGAATGGCAGCACAGCCCTCTGGTGTATCAGCCACTCTTCCAAGTTTTGTATCATCTGCAAACTTGCTGAGGGTGCACTCTATTCCATCATCCAGGTCATTGATGAATAAGTTGAACAGAACTGGACCAACCCAGTACTTGTGCCCCTGGGGGACACAGGCCTCCAACTAAACTCAGCACCGCTGATCACAACCCTCTGAGCTCTGCCATCCAGCCAGTTCTCAATCCACCTCACTGTCCACTCATCTATCCCACACTTCCTGAGCTTGCCTATGAGGATGTTATGGGAGGCAGTGTCAAAAGCCTTGCTGAAGTCAAGGTAGACAACATCCACTGCTCTCCCCTCATCTACCCAGCCAGTCATTCCATCATAGAAGGCTAACAGACTGGTTAAGCATGATTAAGGATAGAAATATGGAGAATAGAGTATTTATATTGACAAGATGTAATGTACGACAAAAATTCATGAAAGAAAAAACAAATGAAAAACAACACCACTTTTCAACTTTAAAGCCTAAATAAAGCTTATGGCTGGAATTTAAACAAACGTAACTCCTTTGTCAGGTTTTGTCAGAACATGTTGAAGGTCATCCTTTAAGAGAATGCGAATGGGAATCTGTCAGGCTGAGACATTAAAAAGCCTTTGACTGTGTTTAGGTTTATTAGATAATTTGATGATTTCAAGAGCTCTCCTCATTTTCACCCAAAGCGCACAGATTTACATGAAAAGTCTTAACTTAGTTTTCAAAAGTTAGCCAAATGATGAAACGCAGAATAGATAAACTCCAACTTGGAACAAAACCAGTCTTTCCATTCTATAGCTATCCCTATGCTGCTTGAATAAATTCTGTACTAACTACCATGACAAGGTCTCTGCTTTACAGTAAGAATACCAGTGAAACTATTGGTACTCTGGCCATAAAGTCTCCATCCTGTCCAAAAGCAAATTCAACCTATCTCAGCTGCAATTGTGTCTATGTCTGCGTACCAGGACAGAAAAACTAACAATCAGAAGCAAAGATTACATATTACAGATTTTGTTTCATATTTTAATACATCTTTTATGGCTCTTAAGAATATCCTAATATTTTAAGAGACATGTTCCGTATCATGTTGTATTGCCTGCACATGGGAAAGTGATTTATTGCATTTAGTTACTTTGCAAAAACTTGAGAGTTTTCAATAGATCTTACACTACAGACAGTTCTAATGAAGACACCTTTTATTAATATCAACTTTGTGTATTTCCTGTAAAATACCTGGTTACATTTTACAAGCTTGCAGCTCTGTCTCACAAATGGTTACTCAATATAAATTAGTCTAGGCCTCGCTTTCTGACTACACATTACTCAAGGAAGGGATAACAGGGAGTGAAACCATATTATTATTATTACAAGGTAATAATACCCTAATCAGCCAGTTCTGCATATCAGGTAAATAAGCTTTATTTTAGAAACTTTATAATTCCTTCATTGCAAAGCACATATTTACTAAAAGCTAAAATACTACCTCTTTATAGAACAGCTTTTTATTCCATTAGCTTATTATTATTATTACTATTCATTTAAGCAGCATTTTAATATGCTATACTCTGAAAAAGGATCTTTGTTTATTCTTGGAAATAGTGCACAGCTAATCTTGCCAAGATATAAACATTTTCCATCCTTAACCCCTAAAAATCATTGCTTGGTTCCTTGATTAGAAGGGTGGATTTGATTATATTCCAGACAGGAGTCATCATTTAAGCCTTTTGAGTTGTCCCAAGGTATCGCCATGCTTTACTGGTTTGGGATTATACAGCTTTGTTTAGTTCAGATGAAAAAACAAAACAAAACAAAACAAAAAAAAACAACAGTATTTTTCCTCTGGGTCCTTATGACATGATATTCAGGTTTGGTGCAAATTTCATTCAATGTTTATTTATGCATAGAGGCAGTAAATCCAAACTGCGTGTTTGTTTGTATGTGTGAGTGTGTATATATATATACAAATTAAAACAAAACAATTGTACTGAGAAGCACAAAATTATTTTGAAGGCGTAGATACCTGTGGACAATGCAGCAGAAAACCTAGATACTGCTAAAACATAGTCCTTCTGTGTTAGTTAACAAGCAAGTCTGTGATTAAGGAGAGTTCCACTGGAGAGATGGCAATTCACAGATTACCAAAAAAAGGCAATAGATCACAGAAATAAGTTACTTAACTTGAGATAACACACAAGTAAATGGTAATTGAGAAGACACTACAACAGCAACAAGATTTGGCAGTTAGGGTACATTTTAACAAATCTTCAACTCAAACGACGTTCCCATCATACCATACGGATCTCTTAGCTGGAAATTCATCAGCAGTGAGAACAGATGTCAAAGAGCTTTCAAAGCAACTGTCTTAGAAAAGATTATACATATTAACTTACTTAAATCAATTTATAAACATGCCAAAATTTCTCAGAGTTCATCAACCTTCTCTCCTCCCTGTGCTTGTCCTGAAAGACCATAAAAAAATTATGAGGCACACAGGAAGAATGAAGCCTGGGTATTTTCCATTGCATCCACAGGCAGCAAAACCAAGATGCAGTGGGCCAAAAGAAATTCTCTCTCAATGAGAGTTCTTGGAATAGGAAAAAAAAAAAAAAAAAAACAAGTGGATTTAGCAATACAGAAAAAAAGTCATCACAGGACAGCAGTGGCATAACCTTAACAGTGCCACAAGCAACATTTGATTCTGTGGGAAAAACTGGATGGAACAAAATTGTTGCATAAATACTAATGATGTGGGGGCGGGGGGGGGGGGGAGAATCTGGACT
>VXAA01006093.1:848191-861620 GCA_013399115.1 Anseranas semipalmata
AAAAAAAAAAGGACTAAATGGATATGAAAAAATGAATTACCATTTCAGTCTTTAGGGGGCTCTCTTTAGGTCAGAACTCATGCATTTTAGTGACAGCGGTGGGAAATGCATAATATCCAGGAGCTTGCCCATAGGCTTTGTCAGTTGTTCTTTACATATGCAAATGTTTTCAATTTCTATGACTTTAATTGTGACAAACATCTCTGCAGTTGAAATGTAACAACATAAAACTTAAATTTCTTTCAAATACTAGCACAGACAGTTACAGGCAAACAGAATTCCTTTCAAGTCATTCCAATCTGAGAAAATTAGGGGAGACTGGAGAAACTCAGCTACAATTTGATGATTAAAAAAAAGAGCAATTTAGTTCAGAGGTTTCAGACAGGTCACTAATGATGGAAAATGCATCATGGAAAGTGACTCATCAAAAATCAGCCATTTTTAGCAAATATAGACTCGGCACCAAACTCTGATGACAACATCATTTTCAGTAATAAAAGTCAACAACAATATTCACCCAGTTTTGCTTCTAAATGATAGAGACTGAAACAAGTTCTTTTCAGTAAATTCTTCCATTTCCACTGAAAGGCAAACAAAACAACCCGTGTATTAAAACTTTCATTGCTTTCTGAAGTAGAATGGTGAAAGAAAAGTCAGCTACGTTAAAGTTTGTCATTCAGTTTCACAAGGAAGAGACTAGGATAACAAATTCTGCTATATATACTGCTATATACACGATCATATTGCCTGGACTCTTCTCCCCCTCTCCCCTCCCCAAAATGCTATCCAACAGCTTGAAATTCCCAAAATTTCGTAAGTGAGGAAGATGACTTCTGGTCAGCGGAATACAGGGTAAGAAAGAGGGAGTTTGAGAGTACATTCTTCAGTCCCCCCATAATACTTTGAGCTAACAGCACAAACAAACCAAGAAATAGACAAGGAGTAAGAATTCCTGCTACTTCTGTAGAGTTAAAGAAGCATGGAAAGAAGTTTTCTCTTGAAGGAAGCTATCCTGTAACGTGGCTTTGTGAGCAGCAAAAAGAATAAGTCAGAAAACAAAATTAAAGCATTAGAAGACTCACCCCAGTGATGGCCTGAGAAGTGTTACAAGGGTGGCACACGAGCCCAAATGGGTTCACCATCAAGAAAGATTATCTACACCGTTCTGGAAGACATTAAACATCAAAATGAAAGTACCCAATTGATTACTTCAAAACTGGTGAAAAATCTGACCCATTAGCAAGTGGGATAGATAATACTGAAATTCAAGCATGGAAGGAAGAGAATAGACTGAAACTAATGCATAGAGTGTCCATGACAAAAAACAAAACAAAACACACACACTACCACCACCATCCACAACCCAAGCCCTGTAAACAAGACTAAAATTTTATTAGGCTGGAATGCAGCTTTGATGAAGTTAGGGTAAATGAAATTAGGGTAAACTTTTATTCTGTAATTATTCTGTTGGCCAAAAGCAGATGATCCAGAAGATCTAGAGTAGCCCTTCAGTACTTTTTTTTCTTCTTCCTAAAATAAGGTCATCTATACTGAAAAGGAATGCAACAGCACTAGTGAGGTCATTGGAGTTTGGTATTGGAACCATAGGGCACAAAACTAAAAAGGTTTAAATTAAACTCCTGGAACAGACTTTCCTCCAAGAATCTCTCATGCACACATATATATGTACATATGTTCTATAATAGAAACCTAAATCATTCTACAAATGCAGATTTTTTCACTGCTTTCCCCTGTTCAGTATACCCATACGTAGACAAATACTTTATTCCATTTTCAGTCCCTACATCCCTCATTGTCACTAGTAGCATCTACAAGTCTGTTTCTCATAGAGGGAGACTAAACATCTCTTTTTCCCTGCTTGCCTGACAAGTACATAAATGCTGCCATAAGATGCTAAGAAAAAAACCTGCATCTGCACTGAAACATTTAAAAAAAATGTCCCCCAAATTTGACACTTTATGGTACTTTCAGACTTTCACATCATCAAATAGATTTTGATAAAAGGGACTACTTATTTTTTTCTTTTCCAATGACTTTTAAGACAGAAATTGGAAATTTTATATCTTCAAGCAGGTAAGACAAGTAACTGCTGGTTCGTCCTTTTCTTATCCCAGTATGTTTCACATGATTTCTTGATTTATTATGATAAACCACGAAGCATTAAAAAATAAAAGCGAGTTTGTTTTGAGCTTTCCAAAAGACAAGGAACTAATCTAAACATGTGGAAGAAAGTGCAGCACTAAAATTTCCTGCTCTATGAGACTGCAAGCTGCTCACCCTCTGAAAGTAGGTAGGGCTTACTATAATTTTTATTGTGTAAATATTTCTAATCAAAAGTTATTTACATCAAGATAAATTCTAATGCTTTTTTCTGTGAATGGACTTCAATTTCGGTTGCATATCCATTACTCACCCTTTTCAAAACTAGCACTTTCAACGTATCATTTGTAGGTTAACTACTACAAGCATATTTCAATACTTTCAGCTCCTATTTTCTATTAGTACAGAATAACTTTCCTGTAAGTCTTGAAAACAGTCATCTGAAGTCAGTCAGGATGAAACCATCTTAGACATATATGATTTCACAATAACACCTGCTCACACTTGAGTCCATAGTTTTTTAGTATGGAAAGAAAGGTAGATATTTCTAGACACAAAAGGCAGTGATAAATATCTCACTGCTTATAAAACTGGGTATCTAAGGCTTAGATTTATTTTTCTGATAACAGTAATATTGAGACTTTAAGAAAGGTTATATTTTACTGTATAACATGATTTTTTCCATCACTTGCCCTTACTGATACTAAACCTCTTTGATCCTGGTAATGTCAGCACAAAACGCACCAGCACAAAGAGTAAATAATTGTTACAGCCTCCTCACCTAAATTTGATCTATTGAACATTTCAGGGAAAAAAAAAAAGAAAAAAGAAAAAAAAAGTCAGACCAGCACTTCTAACAAGATTATTGATGCAACAGAGCTCTATTTTCTACATCCTGCAGTGGTAAGTGAAGCAGAAAGCACCAGCATAGAGTTATTGCTTGCTCTCCACCATAATGTCAACAATGCAAACAAACCAAGAGCAGGCACTAGTGGGCACACCTTTCTTAATCTCTGCCCTTTCAAAAAAATAATTTGTGATTTATAATGTTGGTAATGAGTCATTTTCCCCCACACATTACCACTAATCAGGAAAATAAAAGGTTTAATATTTCTCTTTGGCTGACTCACATGAACATCTGGCAATTGAAAACTGCCGTCTGATATGAACTAAAATTTGACAAAGAAAAGCAGAAAGATATGCAAGTACTGATTAATATTTACCACAACTATATGGTGAATCCTCATACTCATTGGTCAGTTCTTGTTCACAAGTCTGAAGGGCTTTTATAATTATTTTCTAGTAAACTCATTGCACAGTAAATGCACCATGAATGTGGACATCTTTTGTCTTTTTTCATTGAAATAATGCATTTATTTTGATTGATTTGTATATTTAAGACTGAAGTATGTTATTAAAAACTGAAACATAACAAGTAAAGTTAGATCTATCTTCTCTTATGTCGGTGGTAGTAGTTATTGTAATTTGGGTATTAAAGAAAGTTAATAGAGCAGTTGCTGAGCTATTTTTGCATGCTTTATATTGCACATGATTAAATACTAAAAAAATTTGCTGAGTAAAAAGATTCTACAGCAATTCAATAATACAAAACCTTTTGGCTCAATCTGCAATATGTATCATTTTTACCAATTAACTAGGTTTGTTGTTATTGAGATGATCTCCAAGGAGTCCATTGAATGGCCATTCAATGAATTTCTTTAACTTGGAAGAAAATAATTAGTGTTTTCAAAACAAAACAAATACACCAGAGATACAAAGGCAAACAGGTGAATACTTCACACACAAATGATAGGACAAGGAGTAATGGTTTTAAACTAAAAGAGGGTAGATTTAGATTAGATATATGGAAGAAATTCTTTACTCAGATGGTGGTGAGGCACTGGAACAGGTTGCCCAGAGAAGTTGTGGATGCCCCATCCCTGGAAGTGTTGAAGGCCACGTTGGATGGAGCTTTGGGCTCCATCCCAAAGGTTGGGAGGAAGGTGGAAGGTGTCCCCGCTGAAGGCAGGGGGGCTTGGAACTAGATGATCTTTAAGGTCCCTTCCAACCCAAACCATTCTGTGATTCTATGAATTGATGGCTGCTTCTTTAATATTGTATATAAATACAGGGGTAATATTTTGACTGGCTTTCCAAGTTTGCTGCAAAGATTTCAATACAAGTTAAAGAATTTACTTTGCAGTTTGAAAGTCTTATGTACACATCACTATCCTGGTAGTGCTGTTGGAAGATCATGGAAAGAAAAGGAATAGAGCTTCCTTAAATGAGAACTGGTGAAAGATGTAAAGTTCACAATAATTTTCATTGATTAGAATTTTGAGCTCTGTCAAAATTCATATGCTTTTTTTTTTAAATAAACAAATGTGAAAGCTAAAGTCAGTTGAACATAATTCGATGTTGATCACATTTCATTTCTAAATTATGTTATTACTGAAATAGATATTGAGAATTTTCTACTTCTCAAAGTTCTCCTAGAACATCTGGAACTACTACTTTCTATCCATTAAAGATTAAAGTCCTTCCTATGAAATTCTGGTAACCTATATTACCGGTATACAAAAGCAGGATTTCCTATTTTATCCAATTATACTAGCCATGCATGATTAATCACAATACTGAGACCACAGGTCAGTCTTTAAAAATAAATTTACTGTAGCAGTACCAGTAAAACTCCCAACTATTTTGTTAGAAGGAGATTGTACCGTGCTTCTCTCAAAGAATTACTTAATCCTCTGTGTTTGAAAAACAGAATGACATCCTATTTCCCTGAAAACACTGGGAATCTTTGCTGTTCATTAAAAGCCAGATTTTAACCTGAAACTGTGTTTTCAGAAATCTTGTTAAACCACACTTAATTTTTTGACAGAGCATTATCTTTTAACATAGATAGCTAATAAAATCCACCCCCCCTCCAAATGATGCATGTTACTTGTCAAAAAAATTAAGTTGCATCTCCCTTACTCCAAGTTTACCATATATTTACCAACGGTAGAATGGACTCATCCTCTTGAAGCAGGAAATTTCCCTTGTGTCCTCTAAGCAGCAGTAATTTTTATCTCAGCAATCTGTTTTCAAAGTTCTTGACAAAATCAGTTAAATCTTACACCTTTATATATTTCACATGCATTAGCCAATGCATGTACAATTTTAAAAGCATACATACATTGCTTAGTAGAAGGCTAATAAAGATATTGCTGTGTTCAGAACTAATTTATTCTTCCTTTCAAAGTTACAGCTCACACCTTGTAAGCCCAATGTAAGTTTTCAACATTTTAATACCTTTGTCAGTAATCTTATATTGACCTGATATTGTCCTGATATGACCTTATATTGACCTGATATTGTCAGTGTCTTCTCTTGGGCTACCTGTGAAATGGAACTCATGACAAGATTTTTTGTTCAGAACAATACTAGGTATAATGCAGGCTTCCCAAATTCCCCCGCCCCCCCCTTTTTTTTGGTTGAGGCTAAGCAAACACCCAACACAAGGAAAAATGCCAAACCGCTTTTTTTTTTTTTTTTCCCTAGACATGATTTTAATTTGCCAAATACAATGATGATGTACAACCTGCCTACTATTTGGTATAGAATCACATTTGTATTTTATTTTGCTCAGACACTCATAAGACTAATATTCAAACCAACAAAATTTATTTGAACCTATTCAGCAAAAGTTTTGACATTTTTCAATGTCTAAAATTTCCACTGGAATATTTTACATTTTAATTGAAAATCCCACATTCGTAACAATTTTGGCCTTGGGCAGTTAAAACCATCAGTTTTTTTTCAGTTACTGAAAATACAACTTCTTCCAGATTTCCTGTTTGTATTACAAAAAATATCAGGAAAAAACACAGACTTTTCAATTACTTCTCCACATAAGGCAGAACCACACAATACCAGAGTATCTGAACAGAAGACATTCTGTCTTTATATGGTTGTAAACACTTTTTTTTTTTTCTTTTAATTTCTACACTACAAAAGTGTAGAAAACGTATTCAGCTCTTACCAGGACCATCTTTATCAATAGGGATTCTGCCTATTAGAGAATGGTGGTTATCTTATCTGTAGAGCAGAAGCATCACAAGCAGTTGAAGAGCAAGATGTGCCTGACAGCTCCTTTTGCCATGAAAAGAGAAAGAAAGAAATTCAAAACTAGCCCAAAAGAACTAAGGTTGAGTTTAAGCTGTGAGTTAGTACATTATGCATAAGAGAAGCAAATTACCTGATTAGTTTCTAATGCATTATCTTTCTTTAGAGATAACAGAATCAACAGAAAAATAAATCCTAAATAACGCAGGACATAATAAACACCACAGAAAATGAAAGTGAAATAAAAATGCCATAGAATAGATTGAAAAAGTAGCAAAAGAGGAATAGGTGAAAACAGTTCTGATTATCTCCATTTGTAGTGATTATTTTAGATTTGCTTAATCGATAAACAAACTCCTCATGAGCAAAGCTTTGGAAGGTCTGATTTAAGTTCTAAGGAATTCCTAGGCAATGATAACAGAAAACAGCCACAGCTTATTTCAAAAAAGACCAATTCTTCAGACAAGTGAGAGAAGTAGTTTTTTGAAAAAAGAAAGAGGATGGTATTGTGACTTGACATCAGAGCACAAAGATTTCATAGATCATCTGGTCTTAAAACAAATTGTAACTCCTTCATACAAGATTCTTCTCTTACTATGGATTTGTGTGCATCTAATGCTCTGGGAACTCAATCAGGAAAGATGGCCTGTCCATTGGCAGTAATCACAGAAGCAGGATTTATTATAGTAACGCTCCTGCACTTTGCCATGGATTCGGTAACAGATACAGATTGATGGATTCACTGCTCTCTCTTCCTACTCTACAAGTCTCACAACCTGTAAGAGTACAACAAATCCAAACAAAATTGTCCAAATAGAGTTAGATATAATAAACTTGAAAATGCAGACACTTCTTAAACTGTGTGAGATTTATGCCTCTTTATAAAACATGGCCACACAGACAGCAAAGCCTTCTGTGGTTAAGCAGGAAGGAGCAGAACTTACCCCAACCAAGAGTCTAACTGAATCAGCTCTAAGCATTTATCTTGTTGCTAATGTGTTATGAGGTGTTTGTCCTACAAAAGAAGTACTTAGGACCCAATACCATAAGAAAATATAAACAGATGCAAGATGAGTAAAGCAGCTGGATATCTTGACATGTGCTGTCAGCAGCTTTATGAAAATTTGATGTACCTGACACTACTCACAGATAAGTTTTCCTTCATTCAGCTCTGTAGACTTAGCTGCTTGTTTACTCTACACAGATAAAGTTTGAGGAATTAACATGTATTTTTATTAAATTGTGTACATGCTGTGCTTTGCCTGGAATGGCTGCACAACCCTTTTATGTGATGTAACTCCAGTAAACTTATACTTACTGCATTTTCAGTTTAGTACTGCCTATAGACCGTTAAAAAGTACCTTAAACATTCTCCTATTCATTCATTTTAGTTTTTATTTATTTATTTTTGTTTGATGGTAGAAGCGACTGTAAGATAATTACTAAGGAAGTTACTACTACCTAACAGTATGAAACTATTGATAAAGACATCTCAAAGATATTATCACCAAGCAAATCAGCCTGAGCATGTTTTTAGACCTGAAACCTTCCCAGTGATTTCTGAATACTGCATTTTGCAAACATCCATTTCAGCTATAGTATAGCTTTTGGAGCTACACTAATGTCAAGTAATTAAAAAGCATTTTTCAGTATGTAGTTCCACAGATAAAATTATCTACCTTATTCTTACTGGGGTAATGAGAGGTCAGTCAGTCCTGCTGCATCATGTAAGAAAAGAAAATACCCAACCAGAATGCAATAGCAAAGTGAAAAAGAGAAAGAGAGAGAGCAAAAATATCTGCTTTCAAGATTAAACAAACAAAGATACAAGGTTGTTCTCCACAGCAGAACGTACCTCTTATACCATACAGGAAAAACTGTGGCAAAATCTGGAGAGAGTGCATATGTTGAGAACATGTGCAAGGGATGATCAAGAAAAGTTAGAACAATTTGATCAAAACTCTCCATTTAAAGTGAATTAATAAACTGTATTTAGCCATTTCTGTTATTTTAATTTGCAGCTGAAGTGGCCTTAATTCAATTTAGCTGCATTAATTTTGAAATTAATTCAGTTAAGCTTAACTGAATTAAAGCTACTTTGATTCTGGATAAGGATGCCCGCATAGAGTTTCACTTAAACACTTTCAAAATTCATTTAGATTAATTTTCCCTAGCATCTGCATGTAGACAAAATCCTTAAACCGAGTGCAATGGGAAATGCAGAAATGACACATGAAGTGCCACTAGAAACTTATTTCTAAAATAATCTGTTCAGCAACACAGAACTTCTTCATTTTTAATGCATTTAAAATGTATGTATAAAAACATACACATGAACATATTGAAACTCAGAGAAGACAGGCTTGTGTTCTCCCATGTCCTTTCAACTGTAGTAGTTCTTTGCAAATCAGCGCGGTATGCCTTCACAGAACATACTAGCAAAATTAAAAAACATGAGAAAGAGAGTTCTTAAGTTTATACCTTACACTGCTAGGAACGTTTTCTTGTACTTTTTTTCTTTTAATAGTTTTGTGCAGATATCATCATGGCTGTATGTGAAATCTGTAGTCTGTTCTTTCCTTGCACTGATGATGTTTAATTTAGTGTCCTAGAGTTGTGAACCTCACTCTAGTAGCTGTTCACTGAGCTGAATAAACATCTTCTCTCTGACTCTTCAGGTTATGTAACAACTTTACATGACACATCTGCACATTTTGCCTACAGAAGGTATATTTCATTTTTTGATTCTCCTTCTCATAGCCCACTTGCAGAAGATCCCTTTCATTTCAGAGGAGGTTTATTCTCAGATACTAATAATCACTAAAATCTTCAATTATTTGGACTAGAACATAGGGGCAGCTATCGCACCACATTCAGGGATGCTGACAAATCAGCAAATACATCATAGCCCATATCTATTGCACACGTTCCTGAAAATGGAAGACATATTGGAAACTAAATCATCACATTTAGATACCTTACACTTCCTAGTGGTAATGGTGTTTTAGGAGAAGTAGAATTGCCAGGGCATGCCTACCACATAGTAATCCAAAAATAAACCTGAACAAATACAGTACCATTTATCAAGGATGTCCAGATAATTAGCAGAATCAAGTAGTTGCTAGCTCATGCTTATAGCATCTCAATACTTATTGCATATCTTACGTTCACTTTAAAATGCTGATGATTTAGGTTTGACACAAACTAAAGGATCCTTGAACTTAATACTAAGAAAAACAGATCACCCTTTAGAGTTTTCAAAATGAAGATATAAAATAGTGCCCTAGTCAGTTTATCTTTAATGATAGCAAACTGGATAAGGTATTTCCAGGAATTCACAGGTCATTAACCAAGCTAACTGCGGACTCCTTTTCTTTGGTGTAGCGATTCCATTGGGATTACAATGGTAAATCAGGCCCAAATAGTACTGCAGTAGGTCTTCTGAGTATTTATTGCAGATAGTCAGCTACCAAAAGCTTTTAACATTCTCTGCTAGTGTTCAGTTATGTTCAAACTGATGTTTCAAATATTAAAAAAAAAAAAAATCCCCCAAAAAACAAAACACTGAGAGCTACCATAGCAAAAGGTACTAAGTGATTCTGATCCTCTTTGAAAGTTTCTTCCTTAAAGAAACTCCGGGAATTACACTGTGGAAGAAAACTTCATGCTGCAGCTCAATTTTGACATTTGATTTGATTTGTTATTTGATAGAATTAAGCTAAACTCTAAGGGTAAGATGCACTTTATTTCAAATAAAGTGCATACATTCTGACATATACTCCCGTTAGACATTTACTTACTACAGACTTCACTTAATACAGACATGAAACTTCTGAAAAGAAAGGCTTAAAATATAGATGCCAAATCAATCAAGTACATTGAAAGTCCACAGAGACTGAAGACCATTGTTCTGTTGAACAGGAGCTGTTAATAAAATAGTCTGGAATGCATGTGGAATCCTATTTTATGTGGAAATTAAGAATGTACACATTTAAATGATCAGTACTACTTAAATAGAATATTTGATGTTCTATGGCATTTCTGTACATGGCTATACTCAGAAGTGCAGTGATAAAAGCTGAAAAAACACAACGTAGCTGTAAATAACTTCAACCCAATGAGTCTGATAATTATATGCAACTTTGATAGACTATATTTAGCAAGAGTTTCAAATTTGTTAGCCACTTTACATAGTACTGATCAAAGTGAGCTTATGAAATACAGGAGGTTTTCTGTAATATCATGTCACAGAAATGTGATTATTTATTTATTTTTTAAAGGTGTCAAGTCCTAAGCTTACTTTTTCTTTTAGAGTAGCAGCATATGCTGGTCAGTGAAGCATAAACTACACAGCTGTTACATCTACTGTATGACCTGTACATATTGAATTAGCCATTGTGCTTTTCAATTCTGGTTCATCAAACTTTTGGTCTGAGGGGTTTTAATCTAAATTTAGCAAGGGAATACAATTCAGCGTTATCTTGTCTATCCATAATTCATAGCCTCCAGTCTGTTTTGATATAAAACAATTGCCTTTTTTTTTTTTTTTTAAACAGTATCACAGAATATACGAAAAATCCAATACAAGGATTAATGGCAGAAAACTTCTAGGACTGCAGTTTGATGCTCTATGAATATATATTTGCACACACAAAGAGAGGATGTTAACAGATGCGGGCTTTTTAAGCAACCATCATCTCTCCTGTTCTCAGGTTTTTACATCTGCCTTCATTCTACACTAAGAAAGATTACTGTATCCACACATAATACAACTTAGTGAATAAATCAAAACAAGTGTGGCACTGTAAGACCCAATCCATTAAGATGTCTCAAAACTTCAGACCATTTTTTCTCCAAGGAAGGAACCAATTTCCTGTACAGATGATCTTCTGGCTGCAGTCTCTTGTTCAGGAAATCCATAAGCCTGCGGATATACAAAGAGAACTACCACCATATATTTCCCCTGCTCTCTGTACTTTTCCCCTAAGCATCTAACCCATTAGACTCCTACTAGAGGCAGGAAACCAGGCCAGACTGAGCTTTTGCCTGACCCTTTATGGCTCTTATACCCTTAAATTCAACACTTTACACTAACATTTAAAAGAACATTACCTTCAAGTTTCTTACTGGAATACTGTATCTTTCTGGTTATCATAAGAAACTTGTGATTTTTTTTTTTTTAATTACTTTTGAGTAACTCTTTGTAATACCAATGGAAGAAAGTAATACAAAACCTGGACAAAGTTATTTTAAACCATTTTTGTTCTCAACAATTTGGAATTGAACCCAAGTCATTATTTTGAATCTCAACAGGAACAAGAAGCCCCATCTTCTAGGGATCCTTTTCTTTTCTTTTCCTTTCTGCTTCAAGCAGGCAGCAGCAACACAGAAGAAGAAATGGGAGTTCTGGTGAAAGAACTCTGCTGCATAGAGGATTCTGGGGGAAAACAAATGATTGCTGTATGGTGGCTCCCTTGGCTATAAACCAAGGTAAAAGTGATGGCAAATAGATCCCCAAGGCAAGATACTAACAAAGTGTTAGTCAGAACTAGATTTGAACTGTATGTGCATATTTTTATTAAGGAATGTTTTTAGGTAATATTAATATTTGGAACCTATATTTACAAGAGGGAATTAATTTTCAGTGGGACAGTAAAATGCTGAAAAATATGGTTACTATTTTGCTTTGTATCAATACATCTGATAAGAACACATCCTCTCTTTCCAAATACTGTGTTGAGACCAATGCAGCAGAAGATGTATTCAATAAACAATGTTATATTTTAGTCTTATCAATATTGAATACTTCAAGCCTAATCGTTTAACTCCCCCTCCAAAAGTCAAGAGGAAAAATTTCTTTAAACACACACACACACACACACACACACACAAATTATTGAGCTACAAGTGGATCTTGTAACACTGTATCGCAGACATTTTAATTTCAAAAGGTACTATTCAGAATAGAGGACAGAAAATGCCTTTAAAAGCTGTACCAATGCAACGGCCCAAACCTTAAGTATCATCAGTTTATTCCACATTCTAAATTATATTTAGTGCACTTCACATGCACACATGTGTCCAAGCTAGCTAACAATAAACCAAGATGACCAAATTACAAAATCAGCTACCCGAGTTATCCCATCTGTAAGCTGCAAATAATTACAAATTAACTAACTCGGAGATGTCAAAGGAATAAATTTTGAACCAACACAGAACAAAATTGTGCTAAATGCATATCTAATGAATTGATACAACTCTTTGAGGGGGAATTTAACTTCAAGTTGATTAAAGAAATCTAATTGTCTGTATTCCATCATGAAGTTCTCTCAGAATCAAAGCAAAGCTGCGGATGAGTTTCATTTCCCAGAAAAGATAGTGAAGCAAATTAACTTCACTTAGAATGACTGTCTGTGTATAGTCATGAATATCTATTTAGAATTCCTTTCTCTCTAAAACAGAGCATAAGTGCTTCATTAAAAACTAATCCAGCATTAAAACCAGTAAGCTCCTTCACCAATGATTTGAAAACTCAATTAACACCTGTAAGTTCTTTCATTGACAGTTTGGGAGAACAATAATTTAGTATAATGAATTAATTCTATGTAGGAATATGGAATTTTGAAGATGTGATTTTTATAACTTAGGTAGTTATTCTATAATCATAGTACTTACAGACCTCAAAAGTACAGATATGTTGATTAACAGTTCTACTACTGTACAACCTCTTCTTGATATATGTATGCCAACCATACACAAATCAGTAGCACCGGAAGAGTTCCCAGTATGAACATGAATCAGCATAACAACATGCATTTAGTTAAAAATCCATTTCTCATTGAGATGGACTCAAAAGACACAACACATGTCCTTCTGAGATACACTTTTAAAATATGATGTAAGAGTGCATGACTACTGTCCCAGTGGGTAACTTACAACAGCCTAAAATGGCAGACAACTAAAAATAGCAGTCTCAGTCAGCTCTTTTAATAACACAAATTTTTTGTCATAAAGTTTTTTTTAAAACAAAAAACAAAACAACCACACAAACTCTCTCCTCCTCCCCCATCACCAAATCTCTCCCTCTTCCCACACCCTCTGACAAGACATTTTAACAGAGGAGAGAATGATCTCATGAGAGCTGTAAACCCAGCAAAGTGATTCTGTCAATTTAACTAATTTTCCACTCCCCTTC
>VXAA01006093.1:863537-876146 GCA_013399115.1 Anseranas semipalmata
GATCTGTAATATTTTAAATCAAATTTTCACGTCCTATATCGTGGAGACACTTCTGAAGCCAAAGATAGCTCAACAGTATACTAGTCTTCATTAATCAACTCATTTGTACTGTAGTCTCTTCATAAGTTACTTCAAAAGAGGTATTCTATATAAATCATAATGCTTGGTCTATATTGTGCTTTATAGAGAGAGATAACATACTCACTGCCTGGACTGAAAATTTGCGTTCCATTGCTGACTTCCACAGCAATAACTATCTACCTAGCTATATCTATGAAGTCTCTAAAAAACTTCCATAACCTAAAGAAGATAGTTTTCTTTTATATACCACATAGAAAAACACAGACACAAAAATCAGGGGAAAAAAAATGAAAATATTTGATACATGACCTCAGAAACTGTTGCATTTGCCTTGAATAGATCACCAGATCTTTAATAAAAGTTCCAGCCACCGCTGTCACTTGTGTAAGGAAATACAGTACACCTCTCAGTGAGCACCTTAATGCCACATGCGGGGTTTGAATCCTCCAACAGGAACCTCCCTCACACCTGTGCCCTTGGCTCCTTCCCCCTGATTATCACATACAGCTGGAGATTGGAAAGTCATGAAACAATTAGAGTTTCTAGAAGAACCAACATTCAGAAAAACATTCTAAGCATGTCACCTGTGGTTACTCACTTCAAAGTAATCTATTTTACTGAAGCCTTTATTATAATCAATCTATTTTTTTTCCAAAATAAGCCAACAGGAATCAAACCAACCCAGANATACATGCTTCTATAGTTACTAAAATTATCCATATAGAAACTGGAAATGCTTTCTCTAACAGCAAAAATAGGTAAGAGTCAGTTAGCTAAGCATGTAGCAAAAAAGGTTTTGAGTAATGAATTATAAGTATTTATTGGATGCTGAGGTATGTTCTCTTTGAAGGCATCAACTCTTCTCAGTGAAAATAAAATAAGCATTACAAAAAAGAATTTAGAAAAGAGTAGTTGAAAGTATAGAACTTATACACAGAGCTATAAAAATAAAACAGTTAATTAGTATAGTAACAAAATTAGAGTTGGGGTATAATTCCTCAAATGTCAATGAACAACCAGGAATTTTGTTAGAACTCAGTATTCTACTTGTTCATTATTACCTTTGTACCACTAAGTTAACTTAACATATGTTCTAACAATTAATGTACTGTGTTATTAACTGTTACAATATCAATGTGTTTGTGTTACAAGATTTATCTTAATTAGTGTACAAACTATTATTAAACAGCAGAATGCACATGAGGAAGTCTGGTAATTTTGCTTCCTTTGTTTGTAACAAGGAACTAATCTTACAATGCCCTTTGGGAAGTCCCAGAGAGAACTTTTCTGTTACAAGAATGACGATGCAGAAAATCAGAAGACAACAGTCTTTTACACAACCATTGTGGATGAGAAAGTGAGAGCATAGCTCTCAGATATATATTGAAAGCATACATAAAATCAATACGACTCATGTCTGTCCAGGAACAGAAGATCATTTCACAAGAAAGCAAATGTGAGTTGAAATAACAGAATTTTATATCAGATACAAGTTGGTAATTTTCCAAGTCCTTTTGTCCTTGTATTTGTTCTTTTTCTGTACAAGCTGTTCAAATTACTTTTCAATTCTTCATAGGTATACAAACTAAAAATCCAAACTGTACATAGAATTAATGAAGAACTTAATATCAGTTAAATAAATATAAGTTTTAAGCATAATATATGTATCAGAAACATCAATACCATAAACAATGAAATACAGAAAACACTTCCATGTGACTGATGTGATTTGCAGAGTAAGTTTTTATCTGCTGAAGAAGTGGCACAGGGCATGACAAGAAAAGAGGGACATGAGCTTGTAATGAAACATTTTAAAGTTTGTTCTATGCAAAAGCCATCTACAAAATAGAAAAAAGTGACACAATACATTTTTCCTACTTCAAAAGAACCTAATGTGCATTCGTTGTATTGGTATAGGTATATGTTAAACAAATATAAGAACTGTAGAAACCCTTCTGTGTACCTAATATATTTGACGTTGTTCCACATGCATGGATAGTATTTTGGTGCTATTTCATTTTCTGCATATTTAGAAATAGCAGGATAGCCATTCACATTATAAGAGACCATGGCAGCATGTGCAGTGTAAAGAAAGCATATTGAACACAGAATACCAAACTATATATATTGCAGATGCCATAATAGGCATAAATATATAAAGACATTGTTTGAGAAGGAATAGTAGTAAGAGGTACAGATATGCAAATGTGTGATTTGAGGATTTTGGAAGAAGAAAGAGAGGGGCAGTGTGTCTTGTATGTGTTTGATTTTGCAATTAAATCCACCTAATCAACTGAATGACAGACACTTCACCTTCTTCCATAGCTAGTACTCAGTGTACAATCGCTACTCAGCTGCAAGCAAATTCGCACCTGCACAGAAAACTCTAGTCCATATATTGCATAGCTGTAATTCAAAGTAAGTGGAAATTCTTCCCAGATCTTTTCTAAGCACTGAATGTTTCCACTTAGTATAGATTTTATTTTAAAACAAGGAATCAATGGCTTTAATAAGAGAGCTACCAACAGCTACTTTTCTATATCTCCCAGATTTCATGTCTAAGAAGGAAGAATAATATAAAGAAAAATAATTTAAAAAGTAATTATAATGAATGTGACCATTCAGAATATTGAATAAATAGATTCTGGATATTCTGGATAGATTCTAAACCATAATAAAAACCACTATAGGACAAAACTTAAAACCAAATTTTAAAGAGAAAAAATGTATAGAATAAATATTCAGGGATGGAAGCAGGTAAAATAGAATAAACTTTAAAATCTCTTCATCACATGAAGATATACCTTTGTGACAGTACCAACAAACTGCCCACAGAGTAAGAAGAAACAGACCTAGAATGGTTACTGTAAAATCAATATACAGAATTTACATCCAAACAAACTTTCCCGTAAGTTCCCAGAGCAAATTCCCAAATTAATATCAATATCCAGTAAAAGAAGAGCAAAATGCTTTGGGTGCTAAGACACTCAAAGAAAAGGTAAAGGCAGGTGAAGAGGAAAATGGCAAAAGTAGACAATTCCCAAAGCAAAATGAACTGGACAAATTCTGGTGTGTAAAATGAAGTGTCTTGACCTGGACATATAATCATGGCATGTCTTAAAATACTCGGAGAAAAAATACTTTGAAACCAAAATAAGCTATGACATTATGTCTATCAGAATTGAGCCCAAGTGTGTGATGGTAATATGTCATACATGTAAACTGAGAAACTAGTGGTTTCTTTGTTGTTGTTGTTGTTGTTGTTGTTGTTGTTGTTGTTGTTGTTGTTGTTTTGTGGTGTCCTGCTCCACATGACAATTTTTTATTTATTTCTGCAGTCATAAAGTCATAAGAGCTAGAGATTCAGAAAAAAAAAGAAAAGAATAATCTTGTAGTAATCTGTATCACACAGACATACTCAAAGTTCATCAATTTGATGAGGGAAGTGCCGTGTTACTCTCTAAAAAGCGATGTATGATGGGAAATGAGAGGAAATCATGATGCCAACATAATTCATGTTACATGTATGACACTAGCTATTGCACTCTAGAAGAAGAAATACAGAATGATCCTAATGACATATTGTAGCATGATTCAACTGATGTATTCTAGGTAGCGTAGCAGTATTTTGCTGGGTATTTTAGGTAGTACTTTGTAAATATGATGTACATGGTTATGCAATGTTGCTATGTGAATCTTCTCAACAAGAGACAGCAACACATCTGTACAACTTTTTTTTTTAGTGTAGAAGTGAATAAAAGAATATCTGTACTAGGGGAACATTTAATCTGACAGACTGGACCCAGAAAAAATAATTAAAAGTAGCCAACTCTTGTGAAAGTTGCTGGAAGTATTTTCATTTTGCATTACATTTTAATTGAGTTCACAAATTCCACATATTACTTTGAACTCTAAATTTCTTTAGCCGATCTTATTGCCCTGAAAATTTCTGTACTTATGCATTCTGAGCATGGAAAAAAATGTATCTTTAATGAATAAGCAACTCAATGAAGTTAGTAACATGAAGCACATGCTTAAATGAAAATACTTTCCATAACCAGGTTCACAGGTAATTAGAATATACATACATCTCTGTTAATGAAAATATATGATCTAAAGAGCTGGAAGAGAAGTTTTTAAATGTTGCCATTGCCTTCATTCCCTTCACTGAAGAAGAACAAGATATTGTTCATATGTTAGAGTCAAAACTAATTGTTTTTGTAGAAGTACTGAAGGAAACCATTTTGGAACCTATAGTTGGGTAACTGCACGTCTAACATTCTGGCCTTGACACTTCCAGTAAAAATGGTAATTATTATTTATATAAGAATTAGTTTCTGCATTAATGAGAAAGTTAATTATTGCACAGTCTACTAGGCAGCTTCCCAATGGATATAATTAATAATCTATAGAGATTCTAAGCATTTCACATACACTGAATTGCAGTGAAAGGCACTTTCATTATAAGACCTATTAGAAAATAGGTCTTATACAGCTTAAAACTTTTCCCTTCACAGTTCCTCTTTGGGACTTCCTGTGTTTTATCCTAACCCAAAGCTGTGGCTGGTAGTGGAAATCCTTGCATTAAGTTATTTTCTGCAATCCTATTAACTTTTACATATGAACTTACTGTAATTTTCTGATATTCAAATTGATTTAATGCAAGAAAAACTTCTTTTTTTACATATTTATTGTATATTTTTCAGTAAGTAAAATATTTCTAGAATTGTATAATGTCTCAAAGTGTTATAAGCAAGTATTCATAGGATTTTCTCAAAACACTTCAGAATTTTTCTTCATGATTAGCATGTCTAGTACCAAACATAGTACCAATTTAATTTTTAACATTTTAGCAAATGGAGATCACCTGTAATACAATCTCATAAATCAAAAGGCCAGTCTGGCTCAGAAAAAATAAAAAAATCAACAGAATTGAAACTTAAACTGAATGCAAGGAGCATATTATGTGGCATTTGAAATTCAGAACTCAGGGATTATGTATGAAAATACAGGTTATTGTTGCTCCTTTGAATTCAGACCTGTGTCTGAAGAACAACTAAAGAGAGGACTTTTTATTTAACAAGTTTATTTAACAAGCAATGAAACTGAAACTGTAAATTACATTAATAAAATACTTTCCTCAAAGTCCAAGTGTGAATACTGAGTCTACGGTCCCCTATAAACTACATGTTTGACTGTGATAGACAGGAGGTTTAAAAATTCATTTTATGTTGATGTCATTTTAGTGAGGTAGAGGAAGGATTAACTGTACAACTGTTATCTTTACACACTGGAGGTAGTTTACAGGATCAGGCTGGAACAGAGATTAGGTTCAGACTACCAGTTTGATATCAAATGGGAACCAGACGCTGGATTCATATTCAATGGCACTAAAATATCATAAACTGTTCTCACACTGAGTTCAAATGTTACAGCAGCCTTATTCGTGTGTCATTATTTTGATATCCATACAAGCACAGTCAGGTCACGGGACAGTGTCTTGGTAGCACTCCTGTAACACGATCTCAAACTGGAATCTCAGGCTGGGAAGATGCACTTAACTGTATTTAACCAGAGATGAAAACAACCACTGGGTCAAAATACAAACCACTGTATCATGAAACAGGAAGATATACTGAGTCATTTTTTTCATCCAAAAGAGTCCAGTCAGGCAGTGAAAGCTGTCTACTACTGATGGCAGAAATGCGATTTAAGGCACCTGGGTCTAAACTCTAAAAGAGGAAGCTTTTGATCTGCAATAGTGATAAATGATTTTTTTTTCAACATTTCAGATTGGTTACTGGCTGCATAGTCAAAATTAGATTTAAAGATAAAAATCTGTGTATCAAAGTGAAATAATATTTTGCTTTAGGGTATTTGGAAACAGTGCAAGTTAGTCTATAAAAGCCCTACCACATATTTGAACCAGAAGTGGATATAGGTATATTTTAATAGTTATCTCCTGAACTTCTCAGAATGGTGGATCTCTTTCAGTGCCTTTTAAATTATTTAATTTTCAAAGTTTATTCTTTTTATTTTTCAACTTATTATTTATTTTTTTCAGTATTTCTTCCCCTTTTGGTGGTTCTCTATTCCATAATAATCATATCAGGTTAAACAACAATCAGACAACTACTGACTAAATTTGTATCCATTTCCAACCAGTGCCTGAAAATATCACTATGGGCAAACTACAAAAGCTTTGATTGTGTTATTAAGAGAGTTTGTGATCATCTATTTCAGTTCTCTCCCATCAACTGTCCACAAATTGCTTTATGAATATTCACTTTTTAAAATTCATTAGTACAATTGGCTAGCAGAAGACAGATGGCATAAACAATTGTTTATGCTTAGTGAGCAGATAATTTACAATATTACATCTGAAGAGGGCTACAGATTTTACCACAAAACAATGTAAACATTCTCATTTAATAAGCTTTTTAAGGACAACTTTTTATGCTTTTATTAGAAGTAAATTAAAGTGGTAATCACCATTTGTACTTAGTGATTTTCATTATTATTTTTTTACTTCTTTATGATTAATCCTATGCTAAATAGAGGAAGATTCTAAGAATAAGTTCATCATCTAAAATGATGTTCTAAATAGTCAGAGAAATTAGCACTTTAAAATATAGTGACTAAGCATTGGAAACCAGCAACTCCCACCTCCTTCACAAACTCTCTATTTTCCTGAATTTTGCATAGCACAGACAGGTAGGTTTACTGTTTGCCTCCACTGAGAACATATAGAAATAATTGTGTTTGTGGATGATGATAAAGAATCGTATTTTCTGTTATCAATTACTTTTCTACAAATTGTTCTATTAAACAGTGAAGAAAATAACAGAAGGAATACAACTCATTTCAGAATCAATTGAAGGAGTGCTTACTCTAAAAGTTTCAGAGAACAACAATGAATCTTGCTTTCAGGATTCAGTTAAAGGAATATATTCTGTCTGTTTATTCACATATCACATTTAAAACCATTTCGTGTTAAAACCTAAAGCCATGAAACCAACATTTAGCTAAATCTCCCGTAACATGCTGTTATGATATTTACAAATTCATACACATGATCCACCAAATAATGTGACTTCTGCCAGAATATATATCATATATTTCAAAATTGCTTTGCGTTGAAATAAGTTTACTTTCTATATCCTGTGTTCCTCCTTTGTGCAGGCAGTGTATGTTGCATAAGGTCAGCTAGGTTCAAAGTACATTAGGAAAGACTTTACTGAACCCTTTATATTGTAACATTCTGCCAACATTTTAGAAATGGTTTCAAATACGTATTCTGCTTTGCTCTGTGTATTTGGCATATGAATGCTGATATGAGAGATGGGAAATTTGTGTTTATTGTACAATTCATTTTAACGAGAGGGAGACACCAGTGCTTGACCATCAAACTTTCAAGAAATGCATCTACTAGAAATGTTGGTATTCAGTTTCTGGAGGAATACAAAATACATTGGTAGAGTTGATAAAGAAAACTTTCCAAATTATGTAAACCCATTTCTATACTGATAAGACTATCACGTACATTGCAGAGCATTCCAGGGTTGGTTCTTGCGGAAATATTGTATCTTTTAGCTCTCTGACATTTAGTTTTCATCTTCCAGATGTCAAACTCTCCTCTTTTCGGAGGCAACTGGCTAGGTCATGCTACAGACAGACATGTTAACAGTGTCCACAGAAACCCCATTGCAGGAAAAAAAAATATAACCTATTCTTCCATTATTAAGATGGCTCCTTTTTACCAGAAGATCCTGAAAGCACAAACTACCACATCATTGCCTAATCCATACAGAAGATTAAAATGCAACAGGGAAAAAACAACTTCAATCAAAATACTTTCAAAGTTCAATAAACTGGCAGTATTATCTAGGAAAGTATCATTTTGTCATACTAAGTATTTCAAGAAATAAGCCTATTAAACTGAGATTCAGCTGAAGGATAACAAAAATTCAACTCTGCAATACTTAAATTTAATAACACGCTCAGCCAAATGCAAAATTCCATTTCCTGCTAGATCAAAATTTAATTGTTCCACTTCATTATTTGATAATAACAGTGCATTCTATTAAAAGGCTTCTTTACTATTGTGTTTCTTGGGCTACTACTCAAAAACTGCAATGTAACACTCTCCCTCTGTATAAAGTTCAGAAAATAGAGAACGTAATATTATTTAGTGAAAGTAAAGATAATTTCCCTAGACTAATACATTTCTGATTTAAAATCCAGAGAGCACCTCACTAAAACAAATATTCCCATATTACTTCAAATAGGTTGCTTACCCATGGAAATGTTTGCAGAACTGGACCCAGAGACAGAAAGTACAAGACACTTACTCATTTCTATTCACATTCTGCATTCCTTCATTCTGCTTGATTACATTACTGGAATATCTGTTAGCACAACAAAATACTCTGCACCCAACACACTAGTTTAAGGCTACTTAAAGGTTGAAATTATTAACCAGTTTACAACACCAACAACCCATAAAATATGTTTGCCAAATAAGTATTCTGCTTAAATGTTCCGCTGAAAACACATTGAAATAGTTAAGTTATATTCGTGATTGTACTGACTTACCCTGGTAGAAGAATTCACCAAGGAACTATTCAGATTGCCAGTGTTGCACTTGAAATTCAAATGCTGATCAGAATGGGGATCTGCTTCCCAGCTTCCCAAATCATGCACCGACTTGTCAGAATTTGCAGATATTTTCTGGAAGGCAGTGCAAGTCATTCCTATGAAACTAGATGGCTTGATCATAAAGGCCTCCAGAGCAATATTACGAGATACCTGTCAAGACATATTGAGATGCAGATATGTTGCTAACTCATTAAGCATAATTACATTATTACATGGGTATTTTGTATTTACTGTACATTATAAAGGATTGTGCATGTATATGCTTCCATACATATGCATACGGGTAAGAAAGAAAACTGAACTTATTTTAAAAAACTGATGTAGAATTCTACAACAGCACAGTGGGTTTGTTTGAAAATTCCTTAGGGATAAGTAAAAACAGATGACAGGATAGCTAATTAATATACAAAAGCCCTTAATTTATCTCTCAATTTGTATCAGTTTTGCAACTGTGTCATTATCAGCTTCAACAGACTTAATCCTGATTTAAAGCAATACACATATGAACTGAATTAGCAGTAGCAGTAGTAGGAATTATTTAAAATATGGACAAGGACGTGCTCTGTGTCTCAGAAATGAAACACAAAGATGCTTAGCTATTTGTTGGATGGACTGGATGATTTCTGATTGCTTTTTGCAGATCATGCTCCATTATCATGTTTGCAGAATACTATAATCCTTATCACCAGAATCAAGCTACATGTCTCAGTTAAAATTTCTATGTGGTAACACATTTTCTTAAACCTTGGCAAAAGCCATTTAATTATTCAGAACTTCAAGTTTCCTGCTGTAGAATGGAAATAGCACTAGTTTCCTATTACACGTGTGAGATGATTGTTAATAAGCAAATGTTAGCTAGATAATGTAATTAGGATTCAAGTGATTTCACAAGTAAGCCCTATTTTTTACATTTTGGGTATGAAATTATTTAAACATAAATCTTTACACTCTCCAAATAACCCTATAAAGGCCTGACAATGTTCCAATACTATGAACATGCCATTCTCAGCATATAGAAACAGATGGACAAAATAGAAGATAAAGCAGTGTTCCTTATGTAGGACTCTAAAATGAGCTATAAAATGGATACAGATGAACGCAGAGAAAAATTATCCATGGAAACAAGCAACAGTCAGAAAGGTACATGTTAGGAAAAGACACAAGCTAATCTTCTTGTTTAAGTGTTACAAATATAGAAAATGATAATGTGGAGTCCATTTCCTAAACCTCACGTAAAGGCACCACTCAGCAGAATACCTTACAAGGGTAAGCTGAGAACAGCACTGAAGGGAGCAGACTGAAAGCACAAACAAACAAACAAAAACCATTGCAATTAGCCTAAAATATTCTGATAGGTTCACCAGGCAGAGAGTGAAATGAAAACTCTTCAGAGGCTGGTTTGAAGACTGCTGCACACTCCTGAGACAGGACTATGGAGATAAGTTTTGCCATCACAGGAAGGCTTCCTTCTCAAATTGCACATCTGACATATGTACACACAGAAATATGAGCAGGAGTGAAGAAGCACCTCAGAACAGTACTGATGGGAAATAAATTTGAGGTGCTGACTGGGGCACACACCCTGCCAGCTGTGCATAGGGCCTCTGAGGGGCCTTCCATCCACTTCCTTCTGGGCCAGTGTCAGGCTGAGGGGCTCCTTCAAGGCCCTGCCTGAGCATTGTGGTGACTGTGTCACAGCCTGGCCACCAGCCCTGTTGCCACAGGCCTGCCACTGACCAGGTGCCAGCCTCCTTGCCATGGCCTGGCCTGGCAACCACTGGGCTGTGACCTGGCCCAGTTACTGTCACCAGGCCTCACCCTGACTAGCAGCTTTGTGCTCCCTGCTTGGCCTCAGCACCACCACTGAGGACATGCCCCTGGGCTGGGGCAACCCCAGCCTGCCCTGCTCCCTGACTGGAGCAGTGGAACAAGCCCTGCCTCGGGAGGCCTGGCCCTGCCACCCACAGGGAGATCCGGGCCCTCAGGCCACCCTGATACAAACTTCTATATGACTTCTCTAAAATTTTAAATACCATACAGCAGAATAATGCTTTTTTTTTTTTTTTTTAACTGTTACATGATTATGAAATAAAGCTTTAAATATCTCACATGTAATATATATCTCTAGAATTTATCTAGCAAGGGAGATTTAAGAAGATCTAAATGAGGGTGTCCATCTTGGCATTTTTCTTGACCTTGAAATTAGTCATTACACAACCTCATGGAACTCAAAAAACGTTTTTGTCTTCCACAAATGATGTAGGAGTAACAGCAGAAGTCATGGCTTCCAGGTAGCTTTTCACCATATAGGGAACACAGTTGTACATACGTTAAACAACTGTCACAGTTTATCAAAGTCCATTTTTTCTGGAACTGTATTGTAAAGTAGTGGCTACTTAAGCTTTGGGGGTTTTATTTGCTGTTTTTTAAAATAAAGAAAGCAGATGTAATTTCTGTATGCAGTTTGCTGGCTGGCCTCCAGAAGGAACAGAAGTGTTTGATGTTGGATGAGATGACACCAAAAAACTCCACAGCTTTATTTACAAATTGCACTCAACCATAAACTAATTCTCCTACAGAAAACTATAAGAAGCAAAAAAGATAAAGCATGGTAAAAATGTTAGAGACATAGATCTACATTTCAGTACAGAGAATTACTGTTTACAGTAATGTCAACAACCTCCTGAAGCAGTGACAAGAAAAAAATGACCTTTGGCACTTGACATTTAAAATATATCTTAAGTATAAAGCAACAGAGCCCCCCTAGCTGTCACATTGCAAAATACTTCTAAAAGGCAAATCATTGTGTCTATATACGTAATATAAATATATAAATGTTTCTACTAAATCTGATTATTTTATGTAAAAGGAAATTAAATAAAAAACAATCCAATATGTTTTATGAGTTTATTCTGCAAGTGGAAAGACTGCTTTTCTAAAATTATACAGTGAAGGGACTAAGGCCATTATGCTGTTCGGCTCGGCCCATAATTCAGTTCAGCCCATAATTCCTTTTTCTTTTCTTTCTTTCTTTTTATACCTTATTGCCCTATTTGAAACTAACACTGAATTCACTGTATCTTCATCTGAATGCATTGGGCAATTGATAAAACAATAAAGGTTGTTTAAAATCAAGTAAGCAGGCAAATGAACCCATGGAGCAATAAGGCTTTGAAATATTTATCTAAAATTCTGAAAAGATAACTTTGAAGCTTTTGATTTAGATGCACTTCTACTTTTTAGACATGGAAACTGCCAAAGACAGTTTCTCAGTACCCAAATGAGAACCCCTCAGTATCCAAATGACAAATTCATGTAGGTGGAGGCCAAGGAATAAGAACAGTCACTTCATACTGATACAGCTTGCTTCTAAATAACTAAAACTAACTGCAAATTAATAATCTTTATGACAAGGTACACCTTTTTTGAATATTTTCTAAACTCTTTAAGCAAGTATCGTCTAGACTCCTCTCTGAAAGACATATTAAAATCTTTAGGCAACAAGGGAGCATGTTTTTTCTCTTATTAAAAATTTCTCACTCATCTTATCCCTTTCAAAATAAACCAAGATATCATAATGACAAGAAAAATAGAAACTGAGTGAATACTAAGAACACTAGAAATATGGTGTTGTGAAGAATACTTTATATTATATATTATATATGTGAAGAATATCTATTGTAAGAACAGATACATTAAAAATCAAAGTCAAGAAAACCAATTTTTAATACCATCAATGATTTAATTTTTTAATTTTTAATGATTTAATACCATCAATGATTTTAATACCATCAATGATGGTATTAAAAAAGTGGTATTAAGAAAAATGTTTCAGTCTTCTAAACAGAATCTAGGGAAAAAAAAAAAAAA
>VXAA01006093.1:876198-903784 GCA_013399115.1 Anseranas semipalmata
CCCTGTATATCTCTACATAAATGGGCTATCCCGTGCATCTGGTTTATACAGTCTTGCCCTCCTGCATACAAGTTAGTAGTAAAAATTGTGAAGAAAAATAACATTTTAAAAATAAATTTTGACAAAAAAATCTTTGTAATCCTATGAAATACCTTTGATATAACTTGAATGTTGCTGGTCAGTATTTGATTTGCAATGTGTTCCACACATCGTACAATCCTGGTGCAGGCTTTGTCTTCCTTTTGAGCCATCCACAACACGTGGTCATCAACCAACATTATATTGCTGGCAATTTCAATGAGAGCATCCCCAATCTGAAAGATAAAAAAAAATAAAAAATAAAAATAAAAAATCAAACAACAAAACAAAACAGTATTTTCTGCAAACCACAAAAATAGGAAGTAAGCGCACAAGAGTGCAACTGAAAGAAGGCATTCTAACCATCATTCAAAGATACTTTTGATTCTGTTAAGAAAATTAAATGGACTGAAAAATCAATGCCAAGAAAAGAAAAGAAAAATGCTCTGCCTTCAAAGAACAGCTTGTTGGTTCACAATTTTAAAGCTTATCTTCAAGATACACCACAAAAACCAGAGTGTCTCATTGGCGATTAATGGAATCTTAAGCTAAACAAAATTGTCCATGCCCCTCTAAAGAACTGCTTCATGGTTAACAAAAGAACCCTTAGGGGGGAAAAAAAAAAAAAAAAAAAAAAAAAAAAGATAATATGTTTGGAAGAAATTTTTGTTCTAGACATAGTAGGGTAAATTTGAGATATAACTCAGGTGCCAATATAAACCTGTAACATCTCATTGGCTATACAGAAAATGTGGGCTTATAGCTTTGTGTGTTTTAATTCACTCTTGTGACTAACTCCAAGTGATAAATCCTTGCCTTTGACAGATGGCATTTTGCAGTTTTTAATAAGTATGACTGCATGTTTCAAAATATTGTTAGTATATTACATTTAGGAAGAATAAACATCACTGTGAATATTTTTGGTGATGCTTTCAAAATGAAAATAAAATATTTACTTCCTAAAATTTTTAAAGTTATTTTGAGTGAGATTTCAAAATTAACATTACTTTTGAAGGCTTATGGTTACTTAATACACAAAGATATGCCAAAGATACACAAGGATATCACAAACCTGAATACAAAGTTACGTAACAGAAAACACGACCAAGAGAGAAATACATCTTAAAAAAAAAATTGAAGAGGCTAAAAAGTCAAATTATTAGAAACAGAAAAATAAGGCAAATACACAGATAATTCAGTGGGAAGGAAAAACTCAATTCAGCAATTGAGAAAACGGTTTAAGGAATGACAGGTTATGAACTTAGTTCTGCATTTTCAATAAAAAATACATACATTTCACATGCATTTCAGGGAAGAGAGAAATAATGAGATTTCATGTGAAATTTTATGTGACTATTTCTGAGATATTTAATGTAAATTAAATGTTAAATAAATATAAAAATATTTATTTTTTTGTGAATTCAATTATTAGGTAATTCTAGATGGATTTGACAATGTGACAAATAGAGTTATTGATACAATGAATAATAATAAAACACAGTAAGTGACTGCAGTGATTTATGAGAAAAGATTAAAGCATACACTAATCAGCTAAGCAATAATTAACTCAGGGCAGAACAATAGACTATAAATGTATGAAAGGTGAGAAATAAGAAGAGGAAATAATTTATATTATATTTAAATGCATTATTGGAGAATAAAGGCATGACATGAAAAAATACAAATATGTCCCCAGAGTAGCTGTTGAAGCTTTCTTGTTTCAGAGGTGAACCATCAGATGTGACAAAGTACCGCTAACTTTTATAAAAATGTATAATCCTGTACTGGCTAGGAGAGTCACTCCCCAGAGAGGATGTACAAAAGCTGTACTAATTTAGCTAAATTTGTTTTAAAATTATATTGATAAATCACAGAAAACCGCCGTGTATGTATTTTCATTAATTTCTAAAGGTTTTAGGTAATTGTTGTTTGAGCAGTTAGACCATTCCAAACTAATCTACCTTTGTTCATATGTTGCCTTACATTAAATGAAGTTTGATCCCATTTATAATTACATAACTGTAACCTCATGTGTGTGAAGCCACTGACACTTGAACTTCACATGCATGTTTGTACCTTATGAGTGAGAGTTAAGAAATGGGTGTTAGTAAAGAGCTCAATGAATGAAGAACCTATCTAGTGGACTTGAAAGGTAAGTGTAAAGTTCAAAGTAGAAGAAGGAAACACAGACAAATTAGAAGAATGTTCCAAATTATGAAAACAACATGGGATTATGAAATAAGAGATAAGTGGTGGAGAATGAGACGTTTCAATACCAAAAACCAGAAACTGAAACCTATTTGGAAGGTAGAAGAAATCAAGAGATTAGAGATGATGCTCAGTTTTAATGCATAATGCATCAACTGCCCGTACAAGAAAAGTAAAGAGGCTTTATGGATAAATCCAAATATTTCTTTTTGGATGGTAAATTATATTTATTTTTCAGAAAGCAGTAAGATCTTATCAGGATTTTGAAGTAGGAGGCTGAAATACATTTGTAGCTTTGAAAGACAATTCCTGGAGAGAGCTTAATAATACACTTTAGGTCTGGTGAATGATGATGAAATTGAAGTTGGAGGCTTTCTCAAATTGGCACTAAAATGTTAGCTGTTACAATCCCCAGAGCCAGAATGGAAAGGACATTGCCAAACCAAAAGAAAACAAATGTTTTAACTATAGCTATCATGTGTACAAAAATTACAGGTTATGAAATCTTACGCAAGCAGTTACTCTGAAAATTAACAGCAAAAACTATGATGAGCATTGGTGTTCTCTATAAAAAACTATTTTCCCATAGGGCTTGCATAAATCTGATTAGATTTCCCTGTAAAAATGCCATACATTATGCTAAACGTGTCTGTGGAAATTTGTACTTAAAGACACATTTTATTCTCTTCATGTAAAGTGCTACATGCTTTCATGCTTCAGTTAAGAAAACAAGAGAAGCATGAGTAACTCCTAGATAAAGGTAAAGAAGTGGCCAGATTGAGAAGCACCTCGAGTTCATTCTAGTATGTTAGTCATGGTGGAATTAAAATGAAAAAGAAAATTAAAGATGTGGCTTATTGAAAACCAATTTTTATTCCTTAGCAGTAACGCCTTTGTCAGTCAGATGAGATGGCTCAGTTGTCTGACATAAAGTAAAACACAGCAGTATATGCAGAATGTTTGCAATCAGAATACCAGCAAGCAATTTTAGAAGCTTCAGTATGTGCCTGCATACATTAAGAATAGGACCATATGTGAAGACTTCACTTCTAAGTGATACTTTTTTTCAGCATACAGAAGATATCTTACATCTTCAACTTCATCCACGAAGACAATTAACTTTTCCATTATATAAGCCAAATATATTACATCCATTTTATCCGCAAAGTGGGAAGCACCTCTTGTGTAGGCTGTCAGCTGGCGGGAAAATTCAAGCACAGTCGTCAAATTGATGTGCATCTGAAAATACATGAGAATTACTAGGTGTAATAGATCAGCTAGCTTTGTTCTCCTCTAAAAACTGGAGATCCCATCTATTTGTATAATGTTTTCTATAATTTCACATGGAGTTATATGCATCAGTAGTATCATGAACATAAATTTCAGTGGCATATTGTATCTTCAGCATTAGGTCTCAGATTTCATTGTTATCATCTCCAGACACCACCATGTCAACAAATATTGAAAACTTTTGCTTGTCTGCTTTCTCTACACTGGAGCAAACTGGCCTCAAAATATTATACCAGCCTACAACCTTGCCTTGTCTATATCATTAGATCATCAATAACAACAACAGTGGTATCAGTGAGGGTTCATATACAGTATATACAGTGGTGCATAGTGGGAGGACAAAAGACAATGGTACTATGCTGAAAGAAGAGAAGTTCAGACTGGATATGAGGAAAATCTTTTCTACAGTGAGGATATAGTCAGGCATCTGAATAGGTTGCCCCTGGAGGTTGCACAGCCTCCATCCTCAGAGGTTTTCAAAATCTAAGCAGTTAAAGCCCTGAGAAACCTGACCTAACCTTGTAGCTTACCTTGCATTGACCAGGAGGATTTACTGGAGTCTAGAGACCTTCCTTCCAAACAGAATTATGATATTATCCTATAATTCCACTGGATTTCTTAATAAAGTAATTATTCTTATTTAAGTAGGAATGCACTTGAAAACAAACTTCCTATGGTGATATCTAGCACTATTAGTTAGGAAAAATGATAAAGGAAACTGATAGTGATAAAAGTTAGTATGGCAGTTATAGGTCTGTGCCATCCTCCATGCTATTCACTGTTATGCTCTTTTTTCCTCATGCATTTCTATCTATTTGCTTTTTTATCTCATCCTCTCTTTTACTTATCCATAAGAAACCAGAGTACTGCTTTTTTTTTTTTTTATTTCCTTGGAAGATATCAAAAAGACATTCTAAAGTAGCCTTCATTTCTGCAGCTCATTTAAATATATTATGGGACAACAGCAATGGGAAAACAAACTCCAGTCAACAAAACTCTGATACAAGACTTCAAGAGAAATTAATGTCTTTCTGGTAAAAATGCACGAAGGGTAGGCAAAGAAGGAACTGAAGTGAAGCACTAATGACCCTGCCAACATTACTAATGGTCATCTAGACTCCAGGCACCCAGAGAAAAAAAACCAAAACAAAACATTAAAATAAAGGCAATAAATGCTGTGCACTTGTTCCTACTGCAACTTCAGTTACCAAAAAGCATTGCATTTCAAAAAAAAACCCTAACATTTTGATAAAAGCCCAGCTATCCCAAACTTATGTCTGAACAGACATTTTCTTGCAAGCTATTCAATAAAATCAGTACTACAGAAAGGAAGCCCTGGATTTCATAACATTACCTGACTGAAAGCATGAAGAACTTGAGTTACTTCTTGTGAATAAGGACATTCAGAGTAGTTTTCTTCATCCCAGCGTCCAGTTCGATTACATTTACGCCATGCCTTAGACTCTTCTGCACCATTGTGAAGGGCAATGGAGTTAAATGAATACTGAAGACAGGGATGGTAAGCAGTTATTCCAGCCAAAGTTTTGGGCCACCTATGAACAGCAAGATAATAAAAAATTACTCAAAGGCAACTTACAATATAGCAACAATATGCATGACATATAAGAAAAAAGGCTATTTTAAATTTTACCTCATTGTGTTCTATAATGAATTACTTTGTTTCCTTGGAAAATGTCAAACATATAGGCTTGAGTCCGGCTGGTCACATATTAATTCTGCATTAATTCTAGGAAAATGTTTGGTGTTAAGGAAAAAAAAAAAGCATGGATGCATTTTCCCTACATTCACCTTTGCAGATGGCACAAAGCAGAGCAGAAAGTCCATCAAGCACAGAGCAACTATTTCTAAATGTTGTAAAAGGTCAATGCTCAAAATGTAGATGACAATCTTACTTTGCATTTTGACCCAACACTATAAAGCCCAGAGAAGCAAAAATTCCTGAATGTATCAGAAACCAATAAACAAGATTTGAGTAGAGATTATGTCTTACAAAGGAGGAAGGAGCTAGCTCTCAAAAATTAAGTATTTAGCTATACATGATTTATCTACTGTGATGCCAAAACAGTTTTTGAAAAGAAACAATAAATCAAGAGGAACCAGAATAGTTCTATTTATCTCTTGGGCCTACTATGCAATACTCTTGTTTTGTAGAGCTGCTGCATTCTATGGAACTGCACAACTGGGACCTATTTTGTTTGGTAAAAAATCCATTGTCATTTGCAGGCTAGTATGGACATAGCAGGATCAGGTAATTGGGAGAAATCATACAAAAACAGAAGCGTATTGTCATCAAGTCAGCATGTCTAGAAAGAATGTGGCTTTGACTTTTAATTGCACTGATGCAATGACTGAGCCCAGCCAATCATAAAAAAAATTGTGCCTGACACTGACACACACCTTGAAAATCAACCTTTGCTCAAACATACATATTAGTCTCTGTTAGTTATAAGATGCAGATCCATTTGGACATTGTTACATAATATACTGACAGGTTTGGGGCTAAGTTTGTATGTTTTCTTAGTTTCAAAAAAGGAAAGGTAAGAAGAAAAGTATTTTTATGTCATCACTAACTGTCACTGGAATAATTCATATGATGTAAAAACAGTTGATGCAAAATGAAACATGAAAGGATTGTCACAAAAAGTGAAACACGTACAATATTATTATATTCTCCTTTTGCCTCTGAACTGAAATATTATTTTAGTAAAAAATTAGCATTAATGCAATTGGGCCACACTGAGTAGCACCTTACCTTGAAAGTAAAACTGAAAGAGACTATTCTGAAACTAAGGCACACTGGGTCTTAGCACAGGTAGCAGAATTTGGCTTTTATGATTAGGGATAATAGGACATAAGAACATTACTGTTTGCATTTCAGAATGTTCTTATAGTGAGCTGAAAAACAGAATATGAGCAAAAGATGGCCATCATAGAGAAAAACTCTTAGTACATAAGGGCAGGTCATTGTGACTCACAGTGCCTAATTCTTACTGCAGTTGTGCAATTATAAATACCACCTAGGCTGGTGAACTAAAAGAACCACATTTCCATAAACAGCCGATGCTTTTTTTCTTTTCTTTCCCCCAATAAAAGAACTATTCTTTCCATCTTTGCTTTTGTGGTGAAATTCTTTCTACTTACATACTTGCTATATTATCAAAACTTCAAAGACCTTTCTAAGAAAAATTACTGGTGAGATAGCTGCATCTCTGAGGATAAACCTTTGTAATAGTTTCAAGTGTTAATGCTAAGTTTGAGCCTGATAAATTCTCTATAATTCTAAATTCATTCCCTTGAAATGCCAAAGGAATCCCTGGACTCAGCATCCTTTTAATATACATTTAAAAAATAAATTTATATAGACTTCTAGAAAGGTGATCAATAGGGAGAGAAATGTATACTCCTGTTCTTTTGATTTTTATATAAAATGACAAAAATGCCCCTGGTGTTAGTTTGTGCAGTCTGTAGAATTTATATATATTTATTTATTAAGAAAAGGATGTCATTTTATGGAAAGAACATGTACTTCATAAAACTGTCATCAAAAAGATTCAGTATGTGTTATCTGATAGGATGTGTGTATCTTTAAAAGATTTAAAAACTTTAGAAGTTTTAAAATTGAAGAGGGGTGTTCAAATCAGAATTATATGCAGAAAGTTCTGGTGTTTAAGAAAAGCTTCCTCTCTCAGCTACTTTTCCTTTAATTAACTATTCAAGCTGAATTCTTATTATAATTCACTTGGTAACAAATTACCTTCCTGATTTCTCAATGGGAATGCCATCATACCTCAGTGTTATTATCAAGCAGGTAATGATATTTTGTTTGAGCTCTATGCATATCATTGAAGTATTTTAGAGCTAATTGAAAACAATGACAAATTTTATAGAATCCTTGTTTTTTTTTCAGTTTAGGGGTTTAAAATTAAAAAACTAAAACTAAAACAAAACAAAACAAAAAAAAACCCACCAACAGATAACGATAAAACTAAGGATGAAACAAAAATCACATTTAGTCAACAACACTGTGCAGACTATAACATTCAGACAGCAGGATGGATGTGTTTTCTAACCATGTTATATAATGGTGGAACTGTGTGTCCTTAAGCTCACCTCAAATGATCTATTTGTTTTACTGAGTAGTTTTACTCACTAATTTGATTCTCTTCAGCAAGTATTTTAGTAACAATTTTGTATTATTTGTTACTTCTAATCTCAGCTCAACAAAATTAGCAGAACTGGAATAGATTAGAAAAGTACTGAAGATTTAATCTTCTAATGCTTTATTCTAGTGTTACCATATTATATAATTTAGAAAAGACCAAGAACAATTATTAACCCTCTTCCATTTAGCTATGAAGTGCCTACACATTTTGAAATTTTCCATAATCTCACACTGAGGAATTAGAAGGATTCTCAGACTTTCACAAACCACTTCTGTTCCTGAAACACTAGCTGCCATTTCCCATAATTATCACACAGTGCTCTTCCTTCCTACTCTATTACATGATAAGTAAAATAAGTGACATCTTTGTACCTGACACTGAAGTATCATGCAAACATGGATAGGGGCCGTATCTTTATCAAAATATGAAACACACTCCCAAACCAGGAACTCATACCTGAAATCTCCCTTGTTGTTAATAACTCTTTCTGCAGGGCAGTAGGGTGCAGCCGTTTCCAGTACCACAATTTCTACTTGTTTAGTGCTATTTCCGTAGGAATTGTTGACTAGGCACTCCCAATCTCCAGTTGCATCAATATCAATGCTAGACAGGATAAGTTCACTATAAAAATAAAAGATTAATTATTGAATATACTTAATTATATAGATTGTTATTTGTTTCCTGACATTAACTTCTCTTCAGAGATTTTCTATTAAAATATAAAAATGGGTTTTCTTCTATTCTATTATATAGACAGTATGTAATTGTTTGGTATTAAAATTTTAGCAGCACCAATTTGGATTGACAACTCAGGTCATGAGAGGCTATAACACAGATTGTAAGTCATCACAAAAGAACAGTTATGCATCAATCCCCATTCTCCTTTCCCCAAATATTACGAAATACCTTTTTTGTTGCATAACCAAGCACTTGAAAGTCAGAAGTGCATTTCAAGTTGACAACACAACCAATCCACAGAGAATGCTTCCCTTCAGCTGTGATTGGAGCTCCGATGGAGTTTCAAAAACAGAATCTGCTGTCCTGTGGCAGCACGTGCCAAGTTTTCTAGAATAGCCATTGACATTGGAAGCCATATATAATTTTCCTGACAAATGCAAAATGAGATGAGGCAGATGCTGATATTTCTTTTAGCACTGTACTACTCATGAACTTCTTTCATACTGTCCCCTACCAAATACAAAATGCAGTTATTAATATCAATAAATTAAGGTTGAATAAGCCCTTCATAATTAAAGTGATAGACAAGTTAAATATAGAGATACTTTGTGGCTTCTCTTACAATATGCACATTGCACATTACTGCACCATGCCAATATTTAGCTGCCTAAGCTAAATATTCTCTGTATAATTAGAGAAAATAATTTCAGTAACATTTAAAATTGCCTGTAGCTGTTTTGGTTATGATTTTCTGTATATTTTAAATGAAACAAGAAGATTTCATTCTTTTAATGGTTAGCTTTTATGTTATTTTACTAAATTTAGTATTTTACTAAATGTTTAGCTTTTCAAATAATTTCAGCAGGGAAAGAATGTTATCCACTTACTGTAACTCTATAGATCTCACAGCCAAAAATATTGCTAACTGCTACATTTTAAGAAAGTAATACATTAGACCTTAAATCAAGTCATTGGCCTAGAAATAATTTTTACTGCAGTTTTAAAGAAAGTACAGCTTCTGAAAGTAGCTGGGAGAAGGAAAAGGTAGTAATTATCTGAAATATTTACTTTGCTTTACACAAACTTCTGGTTTCTGAATGTGCTTTGTGGTTTAGACAATTAGAAATTATGTGGGAAGAAATGGAGTACAGTCAGAAAGTGGGAGATACATTATAAAAACAGAAGCACAGAATTTGAAAGTTATTAAATTGATTTCAAATCTGTATGTAAAACAAAATCTTAAAAATTTCTACTTGTGGCCTTTGGTACTTTCGTAAAGAGCCTGATATTTTGAAATATACACACAGAAAAATTATATATAGTTTATTTTTAATTTTTTTGCTCTTTTAAATTTCTCTAAAAATGCCATCATTTTTCAGTTTAAACCTTTGTATATTATATATGCACTTTTATCAACTTTGCTACAAGAAAGGATCAAATCCTCTTGTATGTAAAATAGTTCTGTTATATAAGTAAGTAGACCACAATCAAGGTAGGAAGTGATTAGACAGCTTTTTTAATTTTCCCTTTAAAAGATGCATATAATGAAGGACGATTTTCTCAAGTACTTGCTACAGGACCGTTATCTTGCTCTCCAGAAAACAAACAACTTGTGGTAAATAGCTTTTGATTTAAATTAAATTGCTTCAGATTTCTCCTGTAATTCTCCGGAAGTTCTGTCCAATTTATCATTAAACAGTAACTCTAAAAATCTCACACTGTTCATATTTACAATGGGTTTGAGCTCCAAGTAGCTTGGATCCCCCAATTTCATTTTTACAATGAATTCTAACATGTTTTTTATTGCAGAGAATATAGAAAAAACTTAACTAGCCATTTTCCAACAAAGTAACTGATTTTTTTCATATCAATATGAGCAATTGATCTCTTGACAATTCTCGGATGAGGAAGACCAATAACAGCAACCTCCTAGCTACCTCTTAATAAACTAGTTGATAAAAATTTTCAAATTAAGTGTTCTGTTTCATATGTCCTAATAATCTTGCATCACCTTTATATACACCTGAGAAAGAATATGTTCCTAGAGTTTACAAAAACTATTATCCATAAAAGCTCTTTTTTCACTGAAACAATAGGCAGCATAAAAATTCACCTGTAGCAGCAAGACCCAGAGACTTCCCAAGTCAACAGAATGTGATAGATGTGCTCATCTTCTGATATATTTCCACATAAAATATCTGTAACCATTGTTAATACTAAACATTTGATAAAACTGGGAACCATGGGAATTTTAGGTAAATGCTGGAGATAGAAAGTAAAGGAATACTTGAATATATCAGTTTCAAAGGTAATCAATATGAAGATAAATAAATATAAGAAAGAGTACATTTTCCATTTATTTAAATTGTTGCAATGTCTTCTGATGCTAATTTATCTGTCACTAAACAGATCTCCTGACAATTAATTTGATGATATTTCCCAGTTTCACAGACAAATATTTACTGATACATCATTTTTGCTTCTGCTAGAAACACAATACTTGAATTCTGGTTCAAGTTCTCTAAAATGAAGAGTAAATCCTCAAAGTTACATTTAATCTTCTGCGGCTCTTACTTCAGATGTTGAACCAAATAAGCCAGAATAGTTTTATGCAATATAGAAGAAGTTGTATAATGACCAGAACATGGAATTTTCTTCTGAGTTGCCACCTGGCCACTGTAAATGATGCATTCATTTATATTCCTCTAGAACAGTTTGGATAGTAAGCCCAATATTGGAACTGTTCATTTACTTACCATCTGAATATGACAAATGATAAATTGATCTTATTCCCCTGGAGAATTTAGGAGACTGAATTAAAAAAAAAAAAAAAAAAAAAAGTGTTTGAATTCTCAAAAAGAATAGTCAGCTTCATCTCTTTAATGATTTCTCCATCTATAATTTTGGCAACTTCACAGTCCTGGCAGACTGAAAGGGAAGGTTGGGCCTGTAGAGAATTTTAAACCTCTTCATAAAATTCTCTGGTAGGTTGGTTACATATTTAAATCTTGGCACTATTACATTAGCATGCCCAGAAGTTCCAGTGTTTTTCTTACTTTTGGTAGAAAGGCATTCTTGATTTTTTTTTCGTGGTGGCAACAAGTCTTGACAAAAGGCGTGAACTCTCCTGTCACTTGAGAACATTGCAGGACTCTGTGTTTTACCATTTCTTGGTAAAAGCATACCAGTATTAGAAAAGGAGAGCACCCTTGACTGTAGTTTACTTTCCTTGATTACCCTGTCTCACAGAAGCTAATAAATGTCAGGCCACAAATGAAATGATTTTGCATTTACTATGCAGCTTTCCTACAGATGAAGTATGCATCAGTTCTTACTCCCTCTACATTAGCAATCATACTCAAGAGCACTCCTCAGAGGTGTGATAGATGCTACTTTTGTGGAAATTCATGACCTACCAAGCCATAAACAAAGTCAGACATTTGCGTCAAGGCAAACTGAACACAAAGATTGTTGACAGATGAGAACAAAAGGATGACTAGCAAGCTTCTCTCAAGTTTTGTTTTGGAAATTCTAGTGGCCTCAACAAACCAAAGAACACTGAAAGGAAGAAAGAAAAGACATATTTCTTCTTTGTACTGTGAAATTTCATGCATGGTGGGATTCTTTTTTCAAATGTAATGACTGATATATCGATAAATTAGTAACATGTGGAGCTGATATAACAGCATGAAAAAGTTATAATATTCAATAGAAGCCCGTGGTATTGGTCATTACAAAGAGAGGAACCTTAATACAGACAGAAGCCATACACATGTAATAAAGTAACCTATGACAAAAGATTTCTATTTGAGGCATAGTTTTGCATTGCTACAGCTATGCATAACTAATTAGACAATCAGAAGTAGGTCTCATTATGCAAAGTTACTCAACCATGTCCTAAAGTAGTACCTTAGTGACATTTACTTTAGGTCCCAGCACTCATTTGCATGCCAGGAAACAGTAACGAATAAAGACAAGTCTTCAACACCACATTTTGATTGGCTTTCCACAGGAAAAGTTTTAAAGTCTGACTTGATTTCCTTTAAGACTGGGTTAAGAACCAACCACTCTTATTGGGCAAAAATAAAAAGTAATTAATTAAACACAGATAACATTCTTCTTCAGATAGATAAGAAAGAATGCTTTTCTATAGTTCAGGCAGAAGGTCTGCATAACCTGCATCCAACTCATACCACCTTAAATTATTAATATTAACACAAAATTTAAAAAATGAGTGTTGGTCTACAGAGTACACTGCTGCTTGGAATACAGCCTTTCACAGGGGATAAAAGGTTAAAACATGGAAAATGAACAGAGAATGTGTAAACCTAGGCACTTTAACTGAACTTAAATTGCTAGTCTGATCTCTCTGACAAAATTACTTATTTACCCATGAAAGAAACAGCTTTAGAAGGCTGACGGCCTTCAAAGAAACTTTATATCTGGCCAACAGCAAGAAAAAAGGTAGATTAAGGATTAAAATTGGTACTCATTTTAGCAAATATTCTCAGGTGTGATCAATTTGTCAAACACACAGGAAATCCATGATTTCCTGTTTCAACTGATTGAATGCAAAAACAAAGCAAAACTTACCATTTAATGCCATCAGTAGCTACCCAATAAACTTAATGTGCTATAACTTCCTTTTATCATGATTTATCTATCAGCTCATTTGTTCACAATAGTATTTTAGTTGGATTTCACTTCAGAGATTGCAATGGAAAGGAGCTAATTTTAATGACAAAATATTGACAGGAAAAACAAAGAAATATCTGCTTTCAAAATGGAAGAAAAGACCTTTGTGTCAGTTAGTAAACCATATATTGCTCAAATTACATTGACTGAAATGTAAATGTTCAAAATATTATCCATTTGTTATGCAAACATTTGCCGAGTGGTGAGATGCATTTTCTATAAGTGGATGTCAATGAACCTGTGACCCTCATTTATGTGCCATCAATTTGTTTCTTAAAATTGAGAAAACAAATAATACTAATACTAGAGTGACTATACAGTAACATCTTCAGAAACAGAGTCAGGAATCTGGTATGTTCTAAATAGCCCTAACAGATACCACATATCAACAGCTGTAGAGCACCCAAAGCTTTCTCTTGCTGGAGAAACCTTCAGAGAACTGGCAGGTCTGTGATGGCAGAGTGCTATAAAGCTACTCGAAGAGCGTACTCCTGAGCCAGGGCTTATTTAAAGTACTTCATGAATCAGTTGTCTGTCACTGAAGTGTCTTGTCACTTGGTGAAAGGTTTGGGGATGCTCAAATATGTTTATTGCTATTAATTTCATTCTAACAGCAAACCGCTTGACTGCAGGATGCATGCAACTGCCTTCTGGGGAAATGTAGCTACACCTGCCGTATGCCTTTCATTCGCCCTTAAGTAGTCTGTTCACTGCAACATTATATCCAGAGAAAGCTTTATTTCATTAGCATAACTCTTGTGATCTGTACACTAGCAGAGGTTCTTAGACAAAAATAACACTATGACAATCAGTCCGATAGTCAAAATTGCATAAAAAGCTTTTTAGGCAAAATATTTTGCAGATGATTCATTAAGTGTTAACCTACTTATGACAAGTCTTGATTATTTGATTACATGCCACAGGGAGCAACCCCTCCCCCCCCCCCCCCCCCCCAAAAAAAAAAAAAAACTACAAAAGAAAACAAACAAAAAAAACTACATTAATTTTGCAATACAAAATTATTTGTCAAACGCACACTACTTTGGCAGAATTTCCCACTCTCCCTTGTCAATGGTGATGTTACAAATACAGAAATATATAAATTTTTAACGAATACTTAATGGGATTAAACCCTTGTATAGTGGGGCTATGAGACTGACCTCTTTTATTCTCTGAGCTGTTAGAAATCTGGGAAGAACTAAAAAAGGAGGCAGGACAGAGAAGATTCCTGCAGAACTTCAGGAATTATCTCTATACTTTCTCCAGCATATAGCACATCTCCAACAGTGTAAACTTTATTTTGTGATGGCTGGGAGTCATCCAATCAAAATACCATAAACAATTAAAAATGGGATTCTTTTATTCTCTATGGTGGAAGAAGGGAAGGGGCTGGGACTTATTTTCACAGAATTCCAGCATGCTAACAGAGTAAAAAAAGCTTTGTATAAATCCATAAGTAAGATGCCTTACAACATGTTCTCCACATTGAATAAAGTACATGAACACTAAATGTAGTTCATTTATTTATTTTAATATTTCTAATATGTTTTGCTTTAAAGAAATAGTTTGCTTCACCAGTATCGAGGGTGATTGACCTGGAAGAAAGAGTACATTGGAGTCTGGACATTAATTCAGAATTGTTCTGATAATTGCAGCTGATTCACAGGGTTACAAACTACTGCCTGGACAGAGAGAAAGTGTATAATTACACCTTACATCACTGTTGACAGGAAAAGTAATTCAAAAACATACTGTCCTGGAATGTTCAGTCCAAACCACTGCTGTGGTGCAGCATCTCTTCAGCTGCACGTTTGAAGGGCCACATTAAAATCATTCCAGCCCTAAAAAGTTAAGCTAAACTCCATTGATTCCACCTTGGGGGAAAAGTTCAAATTTTTGTTCTTAACACTGAACTTAAATTTTCATTTGAGTGGTATGGATGGATGGGCCCATACATAATTGCAAGAAATAGGCAGAGATGGAAATGAAAGGTCAAAATTTAGTGCAAAGCATCTCCTTAGCCTGGTCTCAACAATCAGCAAAAAGATATTCTTTTAAAAGTTTTCAAGAGTGACTTACTACTTTTCTATTTATTTTATTCTATCTGACTAAAATACTAACTCATATTTTTCTATTGAAAATATCAAATTTTCAACCATATTTTACTAAGCAGTTCCCCCAAACAAGCCTACAGTTTTAACGGCACAGCACAATTCTCACATGTCCATTCCTTTAATGGTAGAGGGTATAATCATTGATGCTTTTGCTTTTCATAGTATTGGCATATTTTTCCACAGGTTATATTTTATATTATTCCCCAAACTAACTTGTAGTAAAGCTGTCATTAGGTTTTATTCAGATAATTAAAAGCATGTTAAAGGAAAGGCCTAAACTTAATTAATTAGCATAAAGAATCTCTTAATACCTGATAATCAAATCCTTAGCATGTGCTTTTCATAATGTTCTGTGATAATGTTAGATATTATCTTCCTGTCTGAAACATGAGAAAAGGTAAAGGTACATCTGTCACTAGTCCTTTGCTTCCTACAGTGCCTGAAGTAAGCTGTAGACTCTTGGTTACAGGGTTTAAAGTAATCGCAGAACAATACAGAAACATTGATTTACAATTTAAATGGTTATTTTGCTTCATTTCTTTCCTATCTGCTTGACAGCTAAGGGTCAAATACAGTCAATTAGGTGCACTAACAAAATATCAGTACTAAACAATTTCTGCTGATCTCCCCTGGCCTCTCAGTATGACCTTCAGCTGCTCATCCATCCCCAAGTGCTCGCGACAGCAGAAAAAAAGCACTCGAATCAGATTCTTTGGATCCGTTCTCACACTTATTTTTTTAATCTCATGTGGAGTGAATCTGCAATATTTTGCCATGATTTGGCATACATCTGAACTTTACGTTGTGCAACCAATCTAGCAACGTGTTCATCACTGACATACCATATTCAGATTGCTCTTGTTAACCTAATGTTTGTCCAAACCACTGCTGCTTGCCTTACATCTCTTCCAGCTGTATTCTTGCCACAAACTGTTAAGAGAGTTCAGAGATCATTTGGATTCTTTCCACAAAAAATAGGCAAAGAATTTCTGCCTTTCTCCCTGAATTTCTGCAAGTGTTTTGTTCTTTCTTATATGGTTTGCCTGCCTGCATCACCAACTTGTCACACTACCACCTGTCTACTTTGGCACCAATTTATATTCAAATTCATCTTCTTGCACTAACCACATTTTAAGCTATCCTTATTCTTTCAGTGAAACTGTCTCAGTCAAATTCCAAATCCTTATTCAGACTTAGAAGAACCTTTAGATTACAAAAAATATTATCATAGTTTTAAAACCACAATATTGCATTCCTTTTAATTTTTCTCCCAGTTTCTTCATTATTACAATACAAGTGGATCACGATTTGAGGCTCTTCCCTGATATCAGACATTTGTTTTGCAGGTGGAGGCTTTGGAGATTTTCAAAGAATCAGATACCTCTAAATGCAGCTTTCTGAAATGAGTATACACATTCTATGTATAAATATTAAAATGAGTGTTCTTACTGATGCCTCTATCAATGTTACACCTAAAGGATCAGCTGTAGTTCCATATTCTCTTGTCTGAAACATTATCATTTCTTCCATTATTTACTTTTGACCATCCCATATTGGCAGCTGACTGCTGTCAGAATGTAATGAAGCAATATATGCTTAAAAAAATAATAATAATAATTTTTAAGCTTACTTTTTCATTATTGTTATTATTATCAAAATTTTTTAAGAACTGCATGTTGCGGCCATATTTAGAAGACTGAAATAGTTAGGACACACTTATAGATAAAAACATTATTTGTGGGGGATCACAGCTGAGACCTAACAGTCTGAATTTCCAATGGCAAATTATCTACGCACCATAATGAAAAATGACATGTGAAAAACTTATCTGACACTAATACCTGCTGTCCTAGGTTTAGTTAAGAGCATGTTAGTTTCTCCAGTTGTAACACTCCTTTTTTATGGGTTCTTAACTTTCTGCACAGTTTAATGTTTTCAGAAAGAGCCACTGTGAACTGTAATGATCCCAGAGCAGCCATTACAGCTGTCAGAGACATAAGCACTGTTAAACACTCAGCACAAGTATTTACAGAATAGAACTAAAAAGACACTGAAATAGTCATTATAGTCTGTGGGGTAAATAAGCAACTCCTGAAAATTAAAGTCACACTACTATGGAGTTGCTTGGTTCATAAAACTGAAATATAATCTTTTTCAATTTAATACGCTAATAACTGTCCTGTCAGCCTCTCTAGACACTGAAAGGGAACAGTGGGAAGTAGGGAAAGATGCTGTGCTGCTGGGAACCATACATAATTCCTCTTGTATGTGGATTCAGGGATATGGATTGTTTCATTGCCCCTTATTGTCATCAAGCTCATAATCTAATATTCCAGCTTTAAGAAATTAAGCCATCTTTATGCAAACACAAGTCACAATTTCAGTTAGATTCATTCACAGATGATAGGAAATTAGTTCCATATCACATTTTCATTTTCATGTATGACTATGACATTTAAACACAAGCATAATGACAGAAGTTCAACATGAGCAAAATCAAATATTATTATCGTTGGCAAGAAATGGTAAATGTGAGCTAGCAGCAGAATTGAAAACACCTCCTCAAGATCTCCTATAAGTGAATACTCTGCCAAGAAAAATGTCACAGGCCGGAATATAGTTCAAAACTTCAGTTTAATTATTGTAACAAAAACATTTATTTTAGTTTATTCTGCTTTATCATAGGAGAAAAAAATACACATTTGGTTATTTTATCCTTCTACTGTGCCAGTTAATAAAACAGAAGGGTTTAATATGATATTTGTGTTGTAAATCCATGTCCAGAAATATCTGGAACTACCCAATAAAATAACCACCTAAAAATGTTTGAATAAGCAGCTTTTGGAACCGTACTACACCTCTTTGTTCAAAACTAGCTTCAGAAATCTTTAAATTGCTTACCAGCACAAGCCAAAACCTATCTTTTAGTGCAATCACAGAAAGCCAGAGAGCAGACATTTGCTGTAAGGAGTAGGTATAGGAAAGCAAAATATGACACTGTAAGAACTGTTTTTAAATTACCTTTATTTTTACTTCAAATCTTATACTTAGCATATGATAACCTCAGGAGGGCATAGTCTTTCTGATGTTTCACAGTGTCTCATACTGAATTAGTTTATGATTGACAACCTTAAGAACCATCACAAAAAAGTGTGTAACAGCGTGTAACAAGCATATTAATATGGCTATTCTAACATGTAATAAGCATGCTATTACATATTATTTTAACATGTAAAAATAATAATATTAACTGAGTTATAGTATACATGGTCATGAAGATGAGATTAAACTTAAGAAATGCTCGAGAGTTTTTACCAATCATAACTTGACCAATGTTTTCTCATTTTCAACATGGAGAGAAAATGCATATTTATAAGGTATATAAATAAAATCATTGAGTTCAAAATAGTATGTTTTTGAAAGCTACTTTCAAAAGCACAAGTCTCCTATGCCTTCATTGAGTTAATTCTGATCAGCCTCTTGATCGAGGCAGAGCCATGTTTGCTCGAGTGCTAGCATTTTTTGCTGGATAAGGACCATGCTGTACAATAAATGCAGTGTTTATGCCCTACTGTATTGTGAAGTGAAACATACAGCTCAAATAAATGAGCAATGAAAATGGTTTAAGCTTTTAAATAGTTGCTTAGAGATTCCAAGTTTAATTCCAAAAATATTTTGTTTCATTTTGACAGTGCATATCACATAGTTTGGACAAGTCAAATAATTTTTTCCAGTATATAACAGCTAATGTTGTAATGTACTTAGAGAACATTGTTTCTGAATGCTTGGTCACAGTGCATACTACAACATGTGCATTGAGTTCACCTATTTAATAGCACACTAAACGAGGCAGGCAGCAGATCATTAATTCTTATTAAAATATTACTATGGTGGACAAGACTTTTTATTTCAAGGTCTGACAAAAATAAAGCAATATATAGTAAAATTCAGTCAAGCTACTTCTATACTAGCTTTTTAAAGAGGATAGCAATTTTGAAAATTTTAAAAATTTTGAGAATTTTAAAAATTTTGAGAATTTATTTCAGTATATTACTATGCTTTCTACAAATTGCTTACATATTGCAAAATGTAGTTCAGTTGAAAAATATAACGAGGTGATTAACAGCATGTCTGTTAATTTTGATATTGTGGAAATGAGAAGAACATGCTTTAATTTATGTGACTTGACAGTTATATAATAGCTTATGCACTTGCCATTACCATACTAATTGGTCTAACAGTCTTTTTCATTATCCACCACAGCCCTACACTACCCTAGTATTATAAAAAAGCCAGTAGCTGTTAGAATAGGTCAGATCCATGCCTCTAGATCTATAGGACTCCAAAAGGGGTCAAATAACCAGTGAGCAGACAAAATTAAAATCAATAATACTGAAAGACCCCAGTGGAGAGGAATTAATTTGACTCCCTTCATAACTTTCATTTGATAGTTCAAGAAGCATTTCAGGTCAATTGTATTAATAGAAAGTGATTGAGTGAAAAGAATTTAATGATGATCCAGAGCTAATTAGCATAGCTATTTTCACTCCATCTTCTACACAGAATCAGACTCATTTTTTGATCAGGGATGGAAACTGGCAGAGGACAAAAGGATGCGTGCAACAGTTTAGCAGCTTTTAGTGACAAGCCCAGACTCTATGATGAAAACCAAAAATAAATATAAATAAATAAATTTATAATAATTTAATAAGATTTAAAAGGGAAAATTGATGCAAAACTAGAACAATATGGTCATTGCCAAATAGCATCTATATTAACTGTTACTTCTTTTTATGGAAGCTTATTCTTCATTTCTCTTGCATTTTTCACATCAGCAAAGGTTTCTGTAGATCTCTGTGTGTTTCTGTCTCTTAAGCACACAGAGGCACACAGATGGTAAGACTCACAGAATTTGAGAAAAAGTTTAATAAGAAACAAACATGAGATTACCTAGCTAAATGAATATAAGATCTAGTATACTGGCACCTATAAAAATTAATCCAAGCCCTTTAAATTGATAGTTCTTCACAGGTGGACCACAATTCAATCTTTCAGATGGTGTCAGGAAGAAGTAGTTTGGCTGTAAGTCACTCGTATGCTACTGAAGCTATCCTAACATCATTTCTTTTTCACCATTTACTGTGTAATAAACTGTCTTCTTACCCATCTCAAACCCATATTTGCTCAAATCTGGATACTTGGACGGCAGAAATATGACCTGTAACCACATCCACTCATAGCCATGAAAAATCTATACCTGTGTGAGGTAAGATCCAAGCACGCAATTGAATTGCTTCAAACAAAACAACTCCTGATGCATGTTTTAATGAGGCTTATTGAAAGTTTTGCATCTGTTCACCTTGTCTACAAGTCTGAATATTACAAGGGATGTGTGTACTTTACCGTGTAATTAAGCAGCAGTCATGAATGATGCTGTCTTCCACAAATATACCACTCTCTTCATCTGTTTCAATAAGACGACCAGCATGGTACCAATGTACTTGGGTAGTATTGTCAACATAAGTTGCGGTACACTGAAATGGCAAGCGGTCTCCATGAAAAACAACTTGTCTTTGTGATGGGATCAGCTCAAAAAGAGGAAGTTCCAGAGGCCCAGCTGCAGGCAAAGCAAACAAAAATAAATAGAAAAAACTCTCACAATGATTTCCTCTCTTATGAATATTGTAAAGTGAACTAATTGTATACAATTCTAGTTTCCTAGATTTTAATAGTAAAGCACTAATATAAAATATACACCCACAAACTATCCACTTAAGTCTGATGATATTGTCAATTCTACAGATCAGATTTCTTTCATTGGTGTGAGACCAGATAATAACAGGATTACTAGAATATCTACAGAAAATGGGTTTCACAGAATAGTTCGCAGAATGGTTGAGGTTGGAAAGGAACTCTTGAGATCCTCCAGTCCTGCTTTCTGCTCAAAGCAGGATGCTTTACTACAGAGCTATACAGACGAAAAACAGTCTTCCAAAAAAAATAAAATAAAATAACAAGACCTCTCCAATGTCAGAGGATGCAATTCCCACTGAAAAAAATTAATCACTGTAGAGAGCCTAAACTATCTCACAAACGTGGGATTTGGATACTGATAAGGCGAATAACAAAAGTTAAACTTTCCCCTCAAGTTCAATGGTCATTATGATATTTTATTTCACTGTCCTTGCTTCCCTCTGCCTCTTCTACAAGTCACCTTCATTCCATAGAACTTTACTCAAGATTAAACATTTATCTAAATTTCTCTTTTTACTTTTTAATAGCAGAGTACATTTCATTATCTTTATTTCATGAATTTTCTCCCTCCTGTCTTTCCCCAAGAAACACCCTAATAAGAAGAATACTGCATATTCTTATTCTAAGAAGAGTCTTACAAAAAATACCTGCTATCAGCACATACCCAAATTTGTAAGGAGCACTGTAAGTTTGGAAGGCATATGCATTTTTAGGGCTGCTGAAAATCTATTTAATTTCACAGATTTGGCAGTAATTGAAGGCTACATCCCTTAAGACTGAATCTCTATATGGTAGTTCTTTCTTTCCGTTTTTATTTCTAGATCCTGAAACTACCTTAATACAATTTCTGTAAAATATTTTCTATACATTGTGAGATTAATGTGATTTCTTTAAATCGATAGCAGAACATTGAAAATGAGCATTCTAGGAAAGGTATTGAAACAGAGGGTCTGCATCTAAAGGAAGAATAGAAGATCATCTTTTATGGGATAATAAGGAATAAAGGAACACCTTATTTTCTTTCTTCTGATATAGTCTCCTTAAGTGGGAGAAGAAAATTACTACCTCTGATACTCTGTTATCATCATGTAAAAATTCTAATGGCAATAAAAATAGTAAGGACTCACATATGTGATTCTGGAAGACACTACCATGGAGATCCTGCATGATAATTCCTAAAATACAACCTTTTCACTTCAGCCTACAATGCCAAAATAATTGACTGAGCCTGGGCCACTTTTAAACTTTATTACTGCAATCTCATCTTAGACACAATGCCTACAGTCCTGCACCTTTAGAAATCCTTCTAACTTGATGAGAAAAGAGAATTTTTAAGCTATATCTTCTTCTCCCTTATTTTCCTTCTGCTTTCATTTAAAGATTGCTCATAATTAATATCTATCCAGCCTACAGGGCTGTCAGTTGAAAGGTCACCCTTCCACATTTGCACCACTAGTGTCTATCTCAACCACCTATTTTCCTGACAAGTACTTTAACATTCTTTTTTCGATTTCACTGCCTACAATCTTACCTTCCTTAAACTTTCTCCTCAAAATCCTCCATTTCACTTAATATATACACAGATGAACTTAGCCATGCCTAACCAGACTGCAAGCCATAATCACTGGTTCTAGAATTGCTAACATCTGTGTACAACCGATAGTGTTTTTTCCTCCCCTTACTCAGCATCCCACCCTAACACGCTTCTTTATATCATTCAGATGTTGTCTTTGGAACAGTTAAACTGTGAGAAGCTACATTTGTAAATCTAGTTTTGCGCTTTCAATACCATTGGGGAATTTAAATGTTAAATAGCATGTTCATCACCTACTTTGAATAAACAGCGAGAGGGATCACTTCAACTTTTTTTTATAGAGCAAGAATGCTGGCCAGCATAATACGCAGGATTTGTGCATGAGTGAATATGTGATATTGCTGCCTGGCAGTAGCACACAGAGGATTAAGGGACTAACTGCTATCTACTGAAATGTTGTAAGTCTGCTGTGACTATAAAGGTCAGGCTACAGATATCACTTCTTATTTGTGTATACATCCTATGGTTTATCCTCTGATTGTGCCTGTTTGTGGACATGGGTGCATTAATAAAAATTTTGTGAAACATACCTAGTATTTTTATACAATCTTTGACTCCTAACTAAAAGAAGAGAACATAAACCAGATTAATACCTCATTCATAATAGCTACAGGTTTGGTCATCTATATTAAAGGTTTTTACTTAAAGATTGAGACGACATCTTTCTCTCCAGAAGGCTGCCATCTTTATGTTGCATTACAAAGTCAAGTATAGAATATAAGCAAAAGTTACGGTGTGGAATTTAGCCATAAATTAACTGAATTATCTGTTTTTCTGGCTACATTCAAATCCCCCAACCAAAGATAATGAAAACAGGGTCCAGAAAATTAAACATACCGTCACAGCTACAACAGCAATATACAGAACTCACAGAAATAAAATACTTCTCATGAATATATTTCTCATTTTTAGCTGAGGATATTGTATCGTGTCAAATTTAAGTTTGCGCTTATGCAGTGAGTGACACATTGTGTCATGTGGCTACGAAGTAGTAAGACTGCAAACTATAGTACCAATATTTCTTAAGTCAAACTAAATAACTTGCCTGACAGATGGATGCAGTGTAACACTAACTCTCTGAATTTATCTCTGCCTTTGTAGTTGATCTTCAAGGCTCTGCCATTATCACTTCTGTTGCTCAGCCTTGGGAATCAGACCAAACTCAAAAATGGAGTATGAATGAAGTGTACTGAGCGTATTTTCACACTTAATGAACCGAAGTAAATGAAACTTTTTTTTTTTTTTACTTTAGCATATCAAGAAGGAGAAAATGATCCTTTCATTGACATCACTCATATCAACAAATTTCTTTTTCTTTGCAAATCCTTCTAAGTACCAACAAAGATGCAAAGTGAAGGAAACATATTTTTGGCTTACCATTAGGATAGAATATCTTCAACTAAATATTTTCAGAATGTACATATTTGGTTTGGCCAAATTGACAAATAATGCTGCAAGCTCATTTTCAAAGTGAAACTACTAAAATTTCTATGGGTTATGACATTTGCAGAGCATAGAAGGTACATTTAAGTACTTCTACAAAACATCTGCATTTAATCTGTGCAATGTCCATGAAAAAAATGATTATCAGAGTTAATCTTCAGTTGTTTTCCAGGGCTAATCATGATTTAAACGACTGAGGCTGATTCTGCAACTATTACTCATGCAAAAGTTCCAGTTGACTTCAGTGACAGCTCACAGAGACAAGGATTAATTGCATAAATAAGAGTTTCAGGATCAGGGCCAATACCCTTTATCCTGAATGGCTATGAAATGATTGTATAGTTCCATCAGCATCAGTTGGAAATACTTATTTTAAATCCATACTTCAACAATCCTTCAGATTCATAATAAAAATAAAAGTATTTACTAACGCTGTACATGAGTTTTCAAGCTTGACTTTGAGAATAAAAAAGAAAGACAGAGATTCTGAAAGTATTTGGAATAATTTTGGCATTGATTTGACAGCATGTGAAATGTAACAGCTCTGGCAAGCATATCCCAACACAAGAGAAATTTTGTCTTTGATTAGGTGATTACTGAAGACCAAATAAATATATATAAACTCTGAGGCTCATACATATATGTATATATGAAGGCAGATACAACTGTCTCATAAGATTAAAAATAATTTACAGATGACTATCGTTTTTTGGGGGGAGTGAAGGGACTAACTTAAAGGGCTTTTATTTATTTATTTATTCCAAGATTCTCCTTCCAAGACAATCCACTCTGCTACCCTCAAGTCTGGAGTAAGCACCACCATCTGCAAATGAGCGGTGTGACTCTCCTATGGGCATTTAGATCAAGGGCTGCTTTACAGTCTTTACCTGTCTTCTCTCTAGTCAGCACTGAACCATGATTGCAGCAGAGCACCACAGGAATCACTGATTGCAGCATGAATCTAAAGGTCTAACCCATCATTACAGTAATTACATCTTTTTCTTTATCTCTCATTTCTCAGCAGAAAAGGGTTTTGTTGACTGAAGGCCCTGTTCTCTATGCTATTGAATCTTGCATTTCAGATTAGCTCTAGACTAGAATACTGAGGGCATACGGAGAAGGAATCAGATTGCACAAATACCACTGAATCAGAATATCATTTCTCACGGAAAGTATATCTGTGCACATTTTAATGCAGGCAGTGTCCCAATATGTATATAAAGTTGAAAAATAAGATGGAAATTGTTTTAATAACCATTAGCTAAAACAGAAAAACTGTGAGGTACACTGAAGCTTTAAGGATATGTTCCAATGTGTGTGCCTTTGGTATCTTTACAAAACAATTTATGATGCGCACACTTTAAATACTTTCTGCTTTTTCCCTTTCAATTCATTTCTTTAAAAAGTTTGATTTTCCTTCTAATGTTGGCCTTTTCTGTTCGTTGTTTTAAAAAATGGAAAGGAGAAGAATGTGAAGGAAATACAGCTATCACTGGACATACATGGAAGACAAATACAATAGAGATGTACAATGCATCACTAACCTGTATTTTAGTTACATTTTAAACATTATATGATCACATTTGAAATGCATGCACTTATAATAAACAGACACTACTGTTTCCTGGATGAATGGGTAAGCACAAAAGCTGACCCATGCAATAGATTTCTGTCAACACTACAGAAAGTTGGCTAGTCATTGACCAGCATGACCAACACAAGATAAGGGAGACATGAGCAAAGAAAATGAAGCCACATCCTACATCCAGGCAAGTTTGTTGCATTTTCTCCTGCATATACTATAACCTGGGCACTATGTATAGATAAATAGCTACTAAGTGCATCATCCTGGTTACCACACTAGAGCATTCAGACTACTACAGTTTTCTGCTATACATTCTCTAACCCTCATTAACTGGCTTTGTCCATATTGACAGTTTTTATAGTCAGAAATAGGAAAATCCATAGCTTTCTCCAGGTTGCCCCCACATCTGTGCAGTATTACAATGCGCATATCTCAGGAAATACCATTGACTTCTGCCTCTCTCAGTAGAAAATTCAGTTTGCTACAGTGCACCACAAGCTTTTGGGACAGAAAAAAAAAAAAAAAAGAAAAAAGAAAAAAGAAAAAAATCCATAAGCTGGCATTTTGCTTCTTGTTAATCACTTGATTTATTGTATTGCCAATGGGCTTTTTATTTGAATTGAGCGTGCCTACAGGGTGCGGCATATCCTGCTGACAAAAGTGTGAGTTAGAGCTCTAATATTTGTATACAATCTCAGTGGGAAAGAAATGTGCATGGAAAGCACAGTGGGGAGAAGATGGAAGTGAGGAAAAAGTAAAGGAACAGGTCCAATAAAAAGGAGAGATGAAAATGAGGAAAAATAAATTGAAAAACATTAGTTAAAAAATTGAATTGCTGACAAAGCAAATTACATCTGTTGATATTTCTTGAACAGAACTGAAGAAAACAGTGTGATCTGAATTGCTCTAAGGGCCAGCTCTGCGAAGAAGGGGAGGTGCCAATACATCAATGCCAGTTTCCGTATCGCAGAATTTGATGAGAATAACAAAAGGTTTGGTGTGGAAGGTCACAGACTGTGCCACTTGCCAAAGAAGTCAAGAATGAATAGATAAGTGGAGCCAATCTTCAGTTTTAATAAAAGCTTTGCCTGGCTCCAGTTTTAACATAGTATCAAGAAAATACAGATGCCAAGATGCATTAAACACATATATATGAGATACATCTTTTGGGCTTGGGACAAGAAGGCTTTAGACCATATTCACGTACCATTCACTGCAGAAAAAAAGTAGAGCTTCTGTTTGCATAATAGCTTCTTATTCCCACCAACTTCATAATGGCAGAGCAAGGCATATTCCACACCATTTTAATCAGTCCCTTCCACCATCATACATGCTTTTCAGTCAGGAACATAAAGTAGATTTTTTTTTTTTTTTTCAGCATCTCATAATTAAATCATAGCTTAAAGTTTACTTTGTAATACTAAGTGCTACACTGAAATGTTAAAATATAATTAAAAAAATTGTTACTAACCTAAGAGAAAGACTTCAGACACGTTTTACTTTCAGTTACATGTTTTGTATTACATTTTACTCCTGCTAACTTCTGTAAATCCATCAATGAGAAAAAAAAAAAAAAAAGAGAAAAAGAGAGAGAAAGGGTGTGTATCTATTGAGCACACATAGCAGAGTCAGTGGACTGAAGCACTGGTATGAATCGAGATGCTGCTGCAGGGAGCTGAACAAAAGTAGCCATCCCAGGATTCATCCTGAGTTAGGTACAATGAGTCCAGGCTGTCACAGTCCACTGCTACTCGTCCTTCAGTTATCTGGGTTAGCTTACCTCATAAATATACTCCATACCCACAGAACACAGAATTAAAAGTCAGTGCAGTTATCATAGAATGGTTTGGGTTGGAAGGGACCTTAAAATCTTCTGCTCCCTCTGCCATGGGCAGAGACACCCAGGAAACCAACCAGACCAGGTTGCCCCAAGCCTCATCCAACCTGGCCTTGAACAATTCCA
>VXAA01006093.1:904188-914685 GCA_013399115.1 Anseranas semipalmata
AACAGGTCCTTCTTGTGCTGGGGGCCCCTGAGCTGAATGCAGCACTCCAGGTTGGGTTCTCATGGAGTGGAGTAGAGGGGAAGAATCACCTCCCTCGACCTGCTGGTCACTCTTCTTCTGATTCAGCCCAAAATATGGTTGGCCTTCTTGGCTGCAAGCACACATTGCCAGGTCATGTTGAGCTTCTCATCAACCAACACCCCCAAGTCCATCTCATCAGGGCTGCTCTCAATCCATTCTTTTGCCCAGCCTGTATCTGTGCTTGGGATTGCCCTGACCGAGGTGCAGGACCTTGCACTTGGCCTTGTTGAACTTCATGAGGTTCACACAGGCCCACCTCTCAAGCCTGTCAAGGTCCCTCTGGATGGTATCCCTTCCCTCCAGTGTGTTGACCACACCACACAGCTTGGTCTTGTAGGCAAACTTTCTGAAGGTGCACTCAATCCCACTGTCCATGTCACCGACAAAGATGTTAAACAGCGACGGTCCCAATACCAGCCCCTGAAGAACACCACTTGTCACTGGTCTCCACTTGGACATTGAGCTATTGACCACAACTCTTTGAGTGTTACTGTCCAGCCAATTCCTTATCCACCGAGTGGTCCACCCTTCAAATATATGTCTTTCCAATTTAGAGACAAGAATGTCATGTGGAACAGCTTTGTCGTGTCAAACGCTTTGCACAAGTCCAGGCAGATGATGTCAGTTGCTCTTCCCTTATCCACCAATGCTGTAATGCCAGTGTTGAAGGCCACCAGTTATGCCAAGAAGTGCTACAATCATAGCTTTGGATGACAGCCTCACCAAGAAGCTGTCTTGGACTCCAAAACTTCTCAGACTTAATTAAAATAAGTTACACCTGTGCAGAACCTAACAAAGGTTGAGCTTGAAAACGTGATTCAAATCCAGTCACTTTTAGCACATCCAAGTCTTACAGGTTTCAGCTAGCACTCAGCAGGTGGATGAAAAGTCCAGCCATGACAAAGCTAGTTAACCCATCTTTCTCTACAAGACTTTCCCACAGATTTATAAGCCCCTATGAAAATGAATTATCAGGTTGGGTCTAGGGGACCCAAAGTCCCTAGACTGGATCTAGGGACTGATGTGTGTTGTGTCCACTACAACCACTTCAAGTGAGGGAGCAGCAGAAAAACACTTTCTTATTTACTGATGATAGCAGTGATTTACTTTGTAGGAGAGTAGAGGTAGAAATACAGAGGTAGCAGGTTTCACTTAATAGCATTTAATAAAAATGCCAAATATGACATTAATTTGTGAAATGGAAACAGCTACTTGAAAATTTTCCACAATAGAAAATTCAAGGTTACAGTCCAATTAATCAATTAATCAAAAATATCTGCATGCATGCAAAATGAAGTCCACATCTTGTATTGGCATACCTAGTAGATTTTAATGTCTTCATACCAAATACACCTGCTGCCACTTTTCAATTTCTTATTTTCAACTTGTCCCAGAAGCCTACTTTAGAAGCTGGGGAGAAGATGAAACATTTGAATGTTTGCCACATCCTGAAACTTGAAGACCGTGACATATTGACAGGTGGAAGATTCATCAACACAAATTCCTTCACTGGCAAGAGTCAGAAGCCATTGCTAGAAAGCTAACTTTGATCACTCTAATTGTCCTCATGGCAAACAAGCTGGCAGGCTCGTGACTATGCACACTCATTACAGTTTGCAGTTAGTAAAAATGGCTGAGTGGTGGCAACAATAAAGCACCTAGCTCTACAGAATATATTGATTACCTTTATCTGTCTGGGAAGTGCAGTGGTAGCACTTATCTTTTCAAACCTTAAGCACCACTAGCCACTTTCTCTTTATTTTCTTATCATTACTACACACTTAGACCAAGGAAGCAGTAGGATTGTCCCAAGAGTGGCAGTGATTGCCCCTAATTGCCCAGAGTCCATCAGGCTGCATGAGTACCCTTCTGTGTTGCAGGAATGACAAACAAAAGAAATGTAAAAAACACACAAGATGCAGAACAAGCAACAGTTCTGTTGAAGTAAGAACTTGCCCCAGTTATTGTATAAAGGTTTTCCTTTCCAAACTTCTCTCAGCACAGCTGACAGTGCCACTAACTGCAGCTCTCTACAGGCATTTTATACATATATTAGAGAAAGTGACGTATGAGGAAACGTGCTATAAAAACATGAAAAATCGCTATGGTATACTTCACTTAATTATAACAGGATGTAAGGATGGAGGCTTTATATGGAACTTTCCCATGAGAACAAATTACAACAAACTCTAGTAAGTGCTGTCAAATGGACAACATTAACACAGGTTTGGCAAAGAAGCTTATATCTTTTCATCTTTTTAAAATCTTTTTATATCTTTTTAGTGTAAAATTTAACCCTATTTTTTTAATGCATATGTTGCCATATGAAGATTAAAAAATATATCTTCTGAGATACTCCAAGGCTGGCTGTCTTACCATCACTTTGCTCAAGAGCAACTAGGTTTTGGAGATGGCCAGTCAAGTCTCTAGGGATATAGGTTTTGAAGATTAAAAAAGCTTTGTTTCACTAATATTTTCCTCAATATCTTTTAGCTAAATTTTCCATTCAATATTTTGCATGCTTTTTGGAAAAAGCAGGCAAAGAGGATGTAGAAAACCAGACACAACTGTACATTAAAAAACACAGATATAGTTATGGCTATAAGTAATCTATGGGAAGACAAACAAATTGGGTACATTTCCAGCACCTAAATCAGCAAGATTTCAGGGGTGAAGGATTCTACTGAGCTACGTTTCCATGTGTGAGTCACAGATGCAAGAAAACATGTAGTAGTAAAAGCTCATCCTTTACATTTTTGTAAATGACCATTTCAATACTTCTATTATTTCATAATTAGTATTTTAAAATATTATTAATTTTATGCACCCAACCTTGCAGCAGTGTTCTAAACTATCACTTAAGAAATTAGATAATAATGTCTAATATTAAATGTAGAGTACCCTATTCCCTTTTTTTCCAGTTTGAGAATGATCACATTTAGATGAGAAATCTACAGTTTGGAGCCAAAGGTTAGAGTGTTATTGGTTTTATGTTACCAACTGGTTATACATTGAAAACTTTGATATATAAAATGGTTTGCTTAGCTCAGACAGAAAGTTAATCTACCACATCAGTCTTTGAAAGATCCAAAATTTACAGTCACGTTATTTGATTTAAAGACAACCTGTTACTATCCATATTTTGTTGTTAAAGAAAATCCTGGATTGCTAACACTGTAAAATAAAAAGAATTGTAAGAGGATATAACTACAGCTAATTGTATCAGTATCTATATCTTATATAGCAAAACATAATCCTGTGAAAGGTTACTAATGTGCATATTCGTATTTAAGTATCATTAGACATTCATATGTTCATATGATTAGGCACTCCCTGCAGAATTGGAGCTGAAGTCTTGATGCTGCATATTCTTGAAGACAATGATGCTCCACATGAATGCAGCAGGCTATCTGTAGGCTGCCAAGAAACTGCAGGATTGGAATCTAAAGTTGGATAATTAATCCATCATTCTTTGTACTTGAGATTTTGAGTTTAGTCAGTTCACATACTGAAAAAAAAAAAAAAAGTTCAATATTTACATTGTGTTAATGTAGTAAGAATGACTTGTAAATGAAGAAAGAAGTGGTTGAAACAATCTCAAGCCATTTCCTAAGTTTTAGTAAATAACAAATGAGGCCAAAAAAATGTTTTCTGTGCATTGAGAAATAAATGAAGAAAAAATGTACCATGTTAACTCTAAGTCAGTATTTGCTATTGCGTTATGTTTCATGTAGGAAAGAAAACTTTTAAAAACAATCTACATGCGGATGCATACAATTACTTTAAGACAATACAGATAAAATACAGTGACAATACAGATAATTCATTTTTTGCCACCGTCTGAAAAAGCAACTTTGAATCTCATTTTTCACTTAATATCCCTGGTGCAAAATATTTGATGCTGTTCTTCAAAGCTGATGCAGAATGAGGCTAAATGCATTCTCTTGATTTCAGGCTTAAATTCAAATGCTGAAAAAGTATCCATTCAAAGATAAAATTTCCTAGTTTCTATTTTTGGCATTTTAAAAGTACATGTCTCTTCCAGAGTTCTTCCTATTGCACAGTAGAAACACACTTTGCTAGAGAAGGGGAAATGATGTGCAGGCACATCAGGCAAATTTCTAAGGACATTTCAACATTCATAGGATGTAAGACATTGGTACTCCACTGTTTCTCACCACTGACGAGAAAGCAGTTAAAGCTGCATTGTATTTTATGACAATATGTCAAGAAAACAAAAAAATCTGCTTCAAAAAATGAAAGTACTTTATACAGTAAGTATCTAAAGAAAATTTTTCCCCAATCGCATTGCTGTAATTGATTTAAAATGTCTCATATCTGTTTTTTGTGGTATTTTAGGCAAGATTACAAAAAAAAAAAAGAATTATTTATGAAAATATACTAGTCAGCTGCATAGACACCTTAATGTTCTGCTGATATTTAAGTGTGAAAGACACAAATTAGATGTTAGAAATTTCTTTGTAAGAAATCAAGTCTTAAAAGGGTCAAAAAATCTGTAAGAACACAAGAATATTAATGTGTGCTTTTTTTTTTTATGTGCACTCTTCTTTTTTTCCCCCTACTTTCTGCCAGTTTCAATGTGAATAGGTATAGAGCATCAGAACAGAAAGTATTTACATTTTAACCTGACTCTGCTCCTTTAGAAGATGAATACTTTGATTTCCAGTGAACTGAGGAAAACTACAAAATACGAGGTGCTGGTTAAATACAAAGAATCCCCTAACAACTATATCCTCTCCCCCCTCAACATACTATTTACATTTTCTATGAAACATTTAATGAATTGTATTCCAGAATACAGAAGCCAGAATGGATCTATCCCTTTGAGTTGTATCCCTCTCTTAGAAGTATTCCTCTTAAACAGAGAGTCTGTTATAATAAAAAAGGGCATTTCAATCATATTTTATTAGTCATGATGTGCTAATTTCAGTCAAGAGCTAACACTTTAAACTAAGGTTGTTTACAGAATTCAAAGACTGACTACTAATTCAAACCCTGTTGGACACTCACAACTTTTAACTATCTTCCATGCTTTCTCAATTCTTTTTTCAGTAGGATGGACTTTTATTCTTCTGCATTATTAACACACTTTTCTCAGTAGACAGACTCCTTGGGCATGCTAGAAACTGAATATAGAGATCTCATATAGATAAAACTCCAGTTCTGTAGTTGGAGTACTCCCTGTTATCCACAGTGAAAGTCCTACTTGGGTATTGAAGATATAAGTAAATTATTAAACAACCAAAATGATTTCTCACAGTATGTTTGGTGTAAACAGTTACAATTCTGTTCACCACAACCAAAGGGCACACTACCACAGATAAAATAGACATTTTGTCATAATACATACTTTCCAAGTAACACACTTTAACGATCCCTCAAAGCTGGGTGAAACACTCTACAGTTGAATTTCATGAATATGGAGCACCCTCACCACTATCAGAATTCAAAAACAGTTTATGGATACTCACAGCCTCTGCAAAACAGGCTCCTGAGCCCAGGGATGCCAACCTACCCCCATGAAGGTAGATGACAATAAATAAAGATCCTGTCTCATCCTTGTTGATAAAAGAAAGGAAAATGACTCAGCTGCAATATGTTAGCCATTATTCTGTGCTTTGCAAGTTCTGTTTCCACCATATTTTCCCCTGAGAGTGTATCTCAAAATGAATGTATTTAACATTTCAGATTATATTTGTTTCCTTACTCTGGAAGTGTCTTGACTGAGGAGGGTACATGAAGAACATGCATAGCAGGTCGAGAGGAGCAATTCTTCCCCTCTACTCCACTCCATGAGACCCCACCTGGAGCGTTACATTCAGCGCTGGGACCCCCAGCATAAGGACATGCACCTGTTGGAGCGAGTCCAGAGGAAGGCCATGAAGATGATCAGAGGGCTGGAACATCTCTCCCATGAAGACAGGCTGAGAGAGTTGGGGTTGTTCTCAGAAAAGAAGACTCTGGGGAGACCTTATAGTGGCCTTCCAGTACCTAAAGGGGGCCTACGTGAAAGATGGGGAGGAACTTTTTAAAAGGGCATGTAGTGACAGGCCAAGGGGTAATGGCTTTAAACTGAAAGAGGGTAGATTTAGATTAGATATAAGGAAGAAATTCTTCACTGTGAGGGTGGTGAGGCACTGGAACAGGTTGCCCAGGGAAGTTGTGGAACACACAACCGCACATCCCTGGAAGCGTTCAAGGCCAGGTTGGATGGGGCTTTGGCAACGTGGTCTAGTGGGAGGGGTCCCTGCTGAAGGCAAGCGGGGTAGGAAGTAGGTGGTCTTTAAGGTCCCTTCGAACCCAAAGCATTCTGTGGTTCTATGATCTGGTTCTTTCAACCTGTCTGCTTTGTAGGAAAATAGTCACCACAGCAATATGATGATGAAGATTAGGACAGACTCCATAAACCTGAACAGCTACTGACACCAAGAAAAGAACTGAACACATCCACTCTTTTTACATTTTGTGCACAGAAAAATGTGTTAAATAAGTTATTGAGTCTAAATGCATTAAACTAAGCAAAAAAAATATTTCTTTAAAACATTTTATATTTTCTTACTTTTTGTTGTGGTTTGACCCGGCAGGCAGCTAAGCACCACACAGCCGTTCGCTCACCCCTCCCCGCCCTCAGTGGGATGGGGGAGAGAATTGGGAAGGAAAAAAAAGTAAAACGCTCGTGGGTTGAGATAAACACAGATTAATAGGACAGAAAAGGAAGGGAGATAATAATAATAATGATAATAATAATAGAATGTACAAAACAAGTGATGCACAAAGCAATTGCTCACCACCTGCTGACCGATGCCCAGCCTGTCCCCGAGCAGCGGTACACCCCCACCCCCGGCTAGCCACCCCATATTAATTGTTCAGCATGACGTCATATGGTATGGAATATCCCTGTGGCCAGTTTGGGTCAGCTGTCCTGGTTCTGTCCCCTCCCAGCTTCTGGTGCACCCCCAGCCTCCTCGCTGGCAGGGCAGCACGAGAAGCTGAAAAGTCCTTGGCTCTGTGTAAGCACTGCTCTGCAACAACTAAACATCGGTGTGTTATCAGCATTGTTCTCATCCTGAATTCAAAATGCAGCACCATACCAGCTACTAGGAGGAAAATTAACTCTAGCCCAGCTGAAACCAGGACACTTTTGAAGCATTTTTTTAACTAAAAAAAAAAAAAGTGATAGCATGGTCCCAATTATATGCTTATAAACATCTGAAGAGAAAACCTACATGCAAAAAGCAATACTTTAATTTGTAGGAGACCTGCACGAGAAACAGTTATTTGTCTGAGGAGAATTAAAAAAAACTATTTTTGATGGAAAGAAGTAAATAATGCCAATGTCTTAAAGCAATATAATAATGTCAGTAAAACACTGATTTTTACACCTTGACCTTTGCAATATTTTTTGTGTAAGTTACTAAATATTTACAATATTTTCAGCCAAATCATTTATCTAAAGATTACCAATATTTTGTCAACTATTTTCTAAACTTCAAATAAAATCTAATTGGGGGAGACAGGAAGTCAGCACTTTTCCAAACATGTGTTCTGATGAGTCAATGTTTTCTAACAGAAAAAGGCTGCATCAGAGTTACTTGCCAATTGTAATTTGCCGAACAAATGAACTTTTACTGCTTGAAGCTGAATAGCATCAATATAGCTCTGAGACTGAGAAACTAAACTCTAGTATTTCATTCATTGAAGTAAATAATTAAAAACTCTCTTTAAGAGCTATCTTTTGTAATCCCATTAAGATAAACTCTTACAAGTCTTTGCCGAGTGAAGAATTTGGCCTACAGAATCAACCTCTGGTGATGAAGACCACAAGGGAAAATCACAGACTGCTATCAGGTGGAATTTACAGTACTGTATTCAGGCATTCAGGAAAATGTAATTTTCCTCCTGTAAATTGAGTAAGTTTTATTTGAAGTCATCGAGAAACAGTAACAAGGCACTGCATGAGGCCAATTTCATGATCATTTGTCAGAAAGATACCTTGTCCATACTGTTATGAATTCACTGCAGTCCCTCATATTTAAGTACAAGACTGCAAAACTATCTTTCATCATCAAACTACTTTTCAGCCTTATTTCCAACATTGTCAAAAATTGCTCAATAGATGAACATTTCTGAGAGCTAGAGATTTTTCTTAAAGAAGATTTAAGTAGCTCTTATAAGCTGTTAATGAAATATGGAGGCAGAATCTTGTGAATTCCAAGCTGTGCCCTTACTTAAATTAACTTTTATAAAAATCCCAAGAGCACTTTCCTAACTGCTGAATGGGTTCTAACTCTTTGGCTACCTTAAGTTATCAGGTGCATGAGGAAGATTTGCCAGGAAGAAATTTGAAAGATGATTTCATCTCCCATCAAAATGTAAAATAGATGTAAAAAGCTCATGGCCAACTGTCCCCTGTATGCCCTGTAGGTAAAAGAATTTTTTTTACCATCTAGTTTCCTCTCCATTCCCTTTCACATATTTTGACTTTTTGGCTCATTCCCTATCTCCCCTGTGAAGATCTTTGCCACTTCCTTTCTATTTATTTTCTCCTTCCATTCTTCTCTTCTTTTCTCATCTTGTGACAATGATACCTCATGACATTTACTAGCATGTAGAAGGAAAAGCAGTAACTCTAAATACAAATGTCTGACAGTATGGAAGATGTTCACATGCAGGAATTTTCAATTTTTAAACCACTTCTTAGTATTTTCTTTAAGATATGCTTCATTTGATTAGCTCTATGCATATTTCAACACATATGACTCTAAAAACATTCTCAATAGTTATTATTTCAGTGCCAAACAGCCTTCCATTCCACCTAAATTCAAATTAAGTTACTGAAAATGAAATTGCTAAATGTTGCGGGCACCATGAGCTACCCAACAGATATTATGAGCACCATGAAGTACCTGGCAGGCACTACAGAGCTAGTGGAACGCTCAGCACACATAATCAACGGGAAGCTCTCTGTGGATATTAAAAGCGGTGTCAAGTTATTGGCAGTCATTACAAACGCTGTCAAGTGTTCTGGACATTATAAATAGCAGTAAGAACTAGATGGGTATTATAAATTCTATATCAGAAGTATGGCAGGGAGTCCTATTTGGATTTAATGTATGACATTCTGAGAAACTGTTCTCAGTTTCATTTCCTCTGTAAAATTTGCAGGCTCATATTCATTGGCAACCTGGAAATACCAATTAACAGTCCTTAATTGATTCTTCTGATCATTCCATCATTTTCAGGAGAAGGACTTTTCCTGCTGGGAAATGGATCTCTATAAAGATGCCCATGCTGGGTCTCTATAAAGCGATAGCTTAATATTCGAGAGAGTGCAGATTTTCAAATGTTCACTAATGCAGGCTACTGGAAACTTCTTTCCCTTTCACTCACAAGAGCGCATTCCTTATTTCTCTCCAGAGGGGTATCTGTGCTTCCTTAACAATTCAGCCACTGGACCATCTGTGGTCCACAGCCTTTTATATCTCTCCCAACTTGTAAACATCTGTATTGATTGCTGTTGTTAAAAGAATTTTTTTTTTGTTATGACTCTAGTCAACCCTGATCTCCCGTCTGCTAGAAATGTGTTAGCAACACACATCATTCCTCTTGTGGTTATCAGAATAAAAGTGTGACTTCCCTTTTGTTTCTGTAAGGCATTAGCAAAGTCACCACCCAGCATTTTTCTGTCATCCAAGAAAGTCAAAGATTTCGTGATTAATGAAGTATGTGTCAATTTTTTTTTCTGACTATGGAACCCACCAGCACAGTCTTAGGCAAGGATATTTCCTCTGTACATGATACCTTTAAAATCTCTGTTTTTGTCTGTCCATAGCTATACAGTGTTCAGCAAGAGATGAATTTTCTTTACTCATTCATATTTTTTGTTTCCTTCCTCATGCCACATCCATCATGTTTGCTATGGTGGAAAATCTTTCTCAAAAACTGATTCACTTATAGATCTTCACATAAAGAATTTGCCTAATTAAAGCTCACTGTAAAAATCCTATTCATCCCCAGAACATGGTGCTAAAGATTATAGTACAGGTTTATAAAAATGAAAAATGTCAGATTTCATTCTTTTATCTATGTCAGAGATTTAACTTAAAAGGAACATTCTCTAAATCCCTGTAGGAATCCTCAGTTTCATGCAATATACAATTTAAAGTTACCATCATGTATTAACGTTTCAAATCTTAAGTGCATGTTACTTAATATATAGACTGGACAATGGTGTTCTCTCAATATATATATTGTTTTGGATGAAATAAGAAAACTGTATTTTTTCCATTATCTTTCAATATTAGTTGTATTTTCTGTGTAATATACCTGAATTTGTTGTCCCTATAAGAAAGTCAGAGTTATTAACATTTTTTATCACTTAAAAAAAAAAAAAAA
>VXAA01006093.1:914703-975105 GCA_013399115.1 Anseranas semipalmata
AAAAAAAAAAAAACACAACACTTTTCTCTCTATTCCATTCCAATTTGTAATATTAAATGAGAGTACAGCTCACCACATGTCAGCTGGTTTTCCTTCAGGTTACGAAACGACAGCCCTTGTAAAGTACTAGGGTAAGCACAAACTGTTTCCTCCGCGATTCGGACTGAAGCATTTCTGGCCCATTGTAAGATCCATTTTAGATTACAGTCACAAATGAGTGAATCAGTGTTGAAATGCCTAGAAAGGCAAAGAAACATCACAACTGGTGTACATACACTTCTCATAAACATACTTTCTTCAGCATCTGGTAGATGCAAATTATCTAACTCTAAAGACAATTCTATATAGATATATAAGTAATTATAAAGATATCTTGATTAATTAATACACATTGTCCCACTGCTAATGACTTCCAAGACATGCCAAAATTTTGGTTTTTGGTTAGAGAACAGTATCACTGACTACAGAATTAAATTCGAGTAGGTGGTACTGTAACACACATTTACTTACTAAAAACTCCTTTAAGTAGAAACTTAACCATGGAAACAAACCCAATATATATTTTTAAATCTCAGAGAAGTGCATTTAATATAAATAACTGGGAACTGTTATTATAATTCCAGAAAAAGTATTTAACACGAGTTGTTCTGTGCATTCAGAGTTATGCAATGCAAGCAAACATGGAAAGGTATAAAATCATAAAGGAAAAAATGAAAACAGGGATGCCAGTCAGGAGGGCCAATCTGGGCTTGTCAGGAATTGGGTCAAGTTGTCAGCACTAACTGAGACAGACATTGATAACTGAATACTGCATATTTTTCTTTTCTAATGCATTGATGGAAACAATCCTGTCTCAATTCATATTCAACTTTGATTTGTTTATTGCAATGTGGTTTTTTTGACTATTTCAGAATGTAATGAATCATACTTACAGTGCTTTCAGAGCTAGTAGCTCAGAAAAAAGTCCATTCATGAGGCTTGAAAAAATATTCCCTGACAAATTCCTAGAAAAAAGTAATTTACAGTCAGTTTTAGCAAATACAAGAAGAAAACAAAATTGTTATAGAGTATAATTTTCCAAATGTTAATTAAAAAAAATCTGCTTTCACGACAACAATAAAAGTATATTTAAATTTGTACATTGCTTTTTTGTAAATAACAACAATATTCAAATCAAATCATGAACTTTTACTCCTTTTATTTTCACAGCAGATACACATACAATTCACTCTGACTAATAAACAGGAATATCTGTACATATTTAATGGAAGTAATATATTCTAGAATTTAAATGGAAATATTCATACAATGATTAGGTCAGTGAGACCTCTGTTGTAATTTTACTGTATATGTAGAAAGCCACTTCAAGGTAAAGAAGTAAAAACATCTTAATTTAATAATGCTCAGAAGAATTCAAGCGATTTATCTGAATAATAATGAGTTTTCAAAGTAACTAAACAGCTTTATTACAAAGGACTTTAAACAAACTGACCTTTCCATCCTTAAATTCTTAAAGACATTTCCATTTTAACTACTGTTTTACTATATTTTTGGTCTTGATGTTTGAGTGGGTTAAGCTGAACACTTGCATACAGATGCAATTTAATATTGCCTCGTTTAATAGTATTGTTGTGCCAGCGTAATAGTACAAAAGGTAAATTCTTGATGTCAAGTAATATTGTCTTTTTCTATACCAGTAAACCAAAAATCACTGCAGTACCCAAGCTTAACATTTCATAGCACATGAACTACGCAATTTTGAAATACTGATAATATGTTCCTTTCCATCCAGTGCCTGAAGCCTACATGTCTGAAATCAAGGACAGCTACAAAATTTCAACTGTCAGTGAAATTTTATATTTCTTCACTGGACACTTGTTGTTACATATAGAAAATAATTTATACTGCCAATGAAAACTGACTCATTACTTCTTCATTGAAAACTATATTTTTATAATCATTGATTTTACTACACTTATGTCTATAAAGTAAAGAATGTACACTAAAGTGAATACACAACTCAGATCAGGACCAATGTTCCACCAAGTTGCAGAAGATCTGAACCAACTTCATAAAGAAGAACAAAAATCTCAAGAAGCGTGCTTTCTACAGAAACATGTACAGATACACATATCAATGAATTCAAACATGAAAGAAGAGAAAATACTGCAAAGTTATAAATTACTTCAAGAAAGTTATGGAGCCTTCTTGAAACAATAATTAATCTTATTTTTATATTCTAGACAATTCTTGGAATACAAATAATTTTTTTGCCAATCAAAAAAAAAAAAAAGAAAATGAAAATGAACTTTGAACACTTCAAATTTTCATGGTAGCTTAAAGCAAAACTTGACAAATACAGAAAAAATAATTGGCTCAGCAAAGTTAAGTTAAATTATTTCTCATTATATTGAGTGACAATAAGTTGTTGATATAATTGAGGTCATTGCTAGTATTTTGTCTAACAGTGCACCTTTAATACAGTTGTGGTGTAAAGCTCTTGGAAATGGAAGAGCTTGCAAATATATCTTGAAGTGTGGGTGGCCTCTTTACTTCAAATTAAATGGATTTACTTGTGCTTATTAGACATAAGCCCTGACGAGGCATATGCCGAAGCAGCTCAGTGAACTGGGACCTTATAACGACTAAGTCAGAAACTGGTAACATTTACACTGAAGTAGATCAGAAGAAGCTCCACTAATATGAAAGCAGCAACAGTAGTATAGAGTTACTGACAGAGGACAATCAGTTTGAACCGAAAGACAGTGAAAGCAATCTGCCTAGCTTTGTATGGATGGCAGTCAGGCAGCAGAAACACAGGGGTTTCTTTCCTCTCCCTTATGCCACTGCAGTATGACATTTCCAATTTCAGGCAAATCCCATCTTTTCCCTTAAATAGCTCACCAGACTTCATACAGCAAAATAAACAGAACATCAGCTCTGAAGTTTGGTAATTCTGTTTGGACCAAAGGAAGTCTTTATGTCTGGTCCATATTTTAGAAGACAAGGAAAAACTGTAAATCATTTCCATGGCTGATGTAGCAGGGTTGAGCAGACGTATGGTAGCTATGCACCTGCCAATGATGCCCATCCTACATCTACTGAATCTATGTACTTTCCATAGGTCCTACAAAACCCACTGAGATATCTAGTCAGAACCAACCTTTGTTAACCTAAAAATTCCTGACTTATGTTCCATTAACAGATTGTTTGTTTCTTTTAATTGTGACAGAGAAATATGTAACCCTTTTCTTCAGTGGTTTTGCCAAGTGCTGGAATATTTGAGTTCCCGACAGTTCGAAAGTTGGCACAAAGCCAGCAAACAGTTTTCACGTTCTTTCATATTATTCTGCCAATGAACTGGTTTGAAGTTTCCATACTACTACTGCTAATTAGCAAACCAGGATCACAGTGCTTTATAAGTGCTTTACAGTGCTGTAAGTCAGAAACAAATCAATTTATATATCCAAGAAACACGTAATAACAATATAGAAGACTGGACCTCCAACACTGGGAATAGCTTCTTTAACAGAACGTTCAGAAGCTTTCTTTAATTACCCCAATAACTGAGCACTTTTGAGCTAGATATCTGCAGCATGCTGCAGATGCCTGGTTCTGGTTGTTCACATGCCATTTATATTCTGTATTAAAATATGCCCATATTCACAGTGTTGTGAAATTTCAGATATCCTAAAACCCCACTGCAGCTTGATTTAAAAGGACATTTGTTCTAAAAACAGCTCTATCACCTGGTTTCTGAGCATTTCAAACATAACAAGTTAGCGCACTCCAAAGCTGATAACACTATGCCATTAACTTATTCCATTAACATAAACATGTGCTCTCCGTTATATCAGAGGTAAACCATTTTAGTTTTATGTACAAGGTCCTGTAGTTATTTTTTCATATATCAAATACTCTAGTGCTTTTACAGAAATTAATAAAAAACTTTTGCCAGAAGCTTTAATATAAATAACAAATAACCATAAAACAGTCAAATGTATCTCAAAGGACTGTTTTGAGGCAAAACACAGGTGGAAGCAGGAGTATATGAATATGAAGCATCCTTCACTTTTATGAGCAGTATTAAAAAGCAGAGGCTGAATGCAAGGGTGACAGATTCATCTTCTTTGCAAAAAGACTGTGATAGGAGGGGTAAAAACCTAAAAAGCAGAAATATGGAGAGGGCAGGTTCTGGTGCACGCTTTCACCATGTTACTGAAGTGGGGTCCATATGATTCACTGTGTTACTGGTTTTGTACTTTATCTCTGGCACCATACAAAGGGATTATTTGCTTCAATGACAGCTACAAAGTCACATAAGAATTTATGGTATAATATTACCATAAAGCTAACTGCTGATGATGATTCAGAGGCAGGATGACAAATAAATCAGATGTAGTTTAATCAAACAATTGGAAGTAAAAAGGAAGGCCTGTTTTGAACTTCCAAAAGGAAGATCCAGAAGTAGCTGTTTGTTGAAATAGCTTTACGGCTGCAACATTTCCGAACCTGAAGGGCTAACATGGGGGACTGATAAAATGAAATCTGGTATATCAGTACAGTGGCACCACCCCAGAACTCCACAGCTCGTGATATTTAGATTAAGGATAAACAGAATTAATGTGGATGGCAGCTCCATTACCTACCAGAGATATATTTGCATACATCATTCTGTAACAAAGCACTGAAACATGGCCACTGTGGGGCCAAAGGAGATTTGGAAGATTTGTTGCATTCAATTATGTCACTCCTAGTTAGAATATGTGCACCTCATCACAGCATAAACACAGCTAAATGGTAATATATAAGCCAAAAAAGTTAAGCTAATATCTTAGAAGACATAACAAATCTTCCCTTACGCTGTCTGATGCACTGTCAAATGCATCTGTCATATGATGTAGAAGCATTTTGGAATCGTATTCCAAGTACAAATCATCAAATCCAAGAAGGTGTAAAAATTAGATCAGTCTCAAGGAACATAATCACAACTCACTGGCTGCAGTAATTTCAGGAGCTGTGTGAAATTTTAAATTTCATTAGTAACTTGAAATTCAATTCCTATTCACTAAAATACACATCCTGATTACAATCTGAGTAAAAGACTTTTTTCTACATGCATTTTCACGAGGCTTAGAGGTTGGGGTTTTTTTTTTTGATTCTGTATGTATGCGTGTTTTCAAAACATTACTAGATGATACTATTTTTTTTTTAATATATATTCAAGAAGCCTGTAGGTTGTCCTGTTCAAAACAGACTGCACAAAATCACCAAGTCCTTTGAAGAGTCCTTACATTATCCCTTAAAGCTCAGGCAAGTTTCATCCTTCATTTTAGCGAAGTATTTAAGCATACCTTTACCCTACTGAGTTTAGATATATTCATCCCATTGTTTGATTAAAAATCCTATGTCAGCTCAGGCCTAGAGCCGATCTTGTACCAATATTTTTTTCCAGCTGAATCAGACTCACATTTTACAAGGCCAAGACTGAGTGAAACATACGGCATTATTTTGTTCCACCTGCTTTTTGTGCTTCTAAACAGTACAAGAAAACCTCATCTCTGTAGTTCACAGAAGGTGCATAAAGATTTATGTCCTTTGCTCTTTCCAGTGGACTCACGGCTCTCCCTACTGGTTTTGGTAACAGCCTGCAAAGATTCTTCTGTATTTCATCACTGCTAAAGTAACACAGGAGAGCTCTAATTACCACAATCAACAACTGCATAAATTAGAGTATATGTATATATCTTTATATTGCTCCTTTCGTAATCTAAACCGTACTTGGTGGCTATGAAACCAGTTTATTGTTTAAGAACTTGAAATCTTTTCCTTAGTACAATTCTATACACTGATGTTACATGAAGTAAATGCTTCTCCATACACCTTTCAGAGAGCATACTCCTGAAATGACAAGTAAAAAGTTCAAAGATATCAGTAGCAACAGAAAGGTGACTTACTGTATTTTACATGTTACAATCGCTTGATTCTGGAAAGTTTTGTGTACAAAATTCCAAGGGGAAAAAAAGCTAGAAAGTATTAGAAAGGTAGCAGGTGACATTAGCCTGTAGTCACCAAAAAATCACCAGTTCTTATATCAGAGGCAAACTGAGATTATCAACTCAAATAATTATTATCAACATTATGTCATTAATCAGATTTCTGAGATCAAGGAACAAGTAATATTATGAATGGCAAGGACTGGTTCCTCTTGATTGAGATGGTAGCTGTATTTCTTCACAACATAATCACTGACCCAACAAGAGTAATGCTACTTTTGACTCTGGTTTGGTAAGGACAGTCCATATAAAAGAGAAAGTCGTAACTTTTGATACAGCAATCATGAACTGAATTGTCTGAGATGAAAGGGAAATATAGACTTATCTATGATTAGGCCTCTGACTTTCAGAGGACAGACTTTTGAAATAATAATAATGATAAAAAGTAATAAAGTAACTGGAGAGGAACTATTAAAGTACATGAACTGGAATACAGGATAACCTCAATAGTATAATCAATTGTATAAAGGCAATTTAAAACCCAAATAAGAAAAATGGGAGACAGGTGAAGCGGATCAATAACCAAATCTTAAATCTTGAAAAAGAATTCAATTTTTAAAAAGATCAAAGAAGTAGAGAGCCTATAATAACCAGAAATGGCTAGCAAAAATCCAGAAAGCATAGAGGGATTATGAGAATTACCAAAAATTAAGTTACTCTTTAGAAAGTCTGCTAAAACAAGGTGTGTTAGTATACTAAACAATTCTTATTACAAATCAGAGTGAAGAGTAGATATTATATATAGCCTAATTATATCCCATTACTACTATTTCTGTCTGTTTAGAAATGTTGATCGTTTGGATTATATGTATTTATGGGAAAAGCATACATTAGATTCCAGAAATGATCTTTCCTAAGACCACCTACAGTATGACTAGTAAACTGCAGAACTAGTTAAAATCCATTAAATACCTGGGCAGATAGAGGCTTTATAGGCTAGTCCCAGACACATGAAAACACTAGAATAAATATTTAATATTTTCTTGCTTATATAGGAACATGTTAGATGTATACTAAAATCTATAAATAGTTTTCCTTGTCTAGAAAATCAGTCATCTTTTTATATGCTTATATGATACACCTTCAATGAAAGCATATCGATTTTTTTCCCCCATTTGCAATTTCCCAACATTTTTTCTATTTTTGTTTCTTTCAAAACTCACTTAGTAACTGCATCAAATACAAGCGAGGTCAGACTAACAGGTCTACCAGAATCATCATTTTTTCAACTGACATACAGACATAACATCCATAAAGAAGAATCTATAAAGAAATGAAAAACCTCAGGCCAGGTGCATTTATTCTAAGACACTGTAAACTAATGGGCAGGATAGAAGGGAGGGGAGTGAGATGTTACTAGTGTTCTGCAGAAACAGTCTTGTGACTATTTACTGCTTTCTCTAATGATTCTGGCTCAGAAATGTAAGCACGTGAAAATAAAATCTGGTAATAACAAAACCAAGGTCAACCATAGAATCACAGAACCATCTAGGCTGGCAAAGACCTTCAAGATCATCAAGTCCAACCAGACCTACCAAGTCCCATTATTAAACTATGTCCCTCAGTGCTGCATCCACACATCTTTTAAATACCTCCAGGGACAAACACACTTCCCCAACTTCCCTGGGCAGCCTGTTCCAACGCTTGACCAACCTCTATGTGAAGAAATTCTTCCTAATGTCCAATCTAAACCTACCCTGGTGCAACTTGACTGTTTCCCCCTATCCAAGATGTCACTTCATACAAGAAGAGGTGAATGATCTTGACAACGAGAAGTCTAGTAATTTCATTAAATAATATTATTCAAAGTGAAAAGTGTAACAAGAATGTCACTTGAGAATGATAATTAAGAAGAGTGTAATTCAAATTTCAGCTAAAACTGGAGCCATAGAGGAAAACAATATAGAAAGCCCTGGGTCTACACCCGCTTGGAAATGAAAATTAGCACCATATTGAGGAAAAGATAAATAAATATTTACCTAGGATGCACAAAAAGACTAGATGTGAGAAAACATGCTGTTAGCAATAATGTACAGGGAACTGGTAAGACTTTGGATCTGCACACAGAAGAAATCTGCAAGCACTGGGACAGGGACAGAGTTAGGTTACTAGAATGAACAGGGATACAGAAACTTGTTTTACAAAAGGAAACAGGTTTGTTCAGCCTGGTAAATACTGGGCTTTTAGTGTGCATACGTGCTCTTTTCTGACATCTCTGGTACAAGCAAAGCATAAGGAGACTGCCACACTCCCTCCTGGTCTTCAGAGGAAAGGGACAGTACAGTCAAACACGGTCACAGAACAAATGCTGTACACTCCCTGTGAATTATTTTCTGTTCCTTATCATCACAAGACTGAAATTCTGTATTTAACTTCTAATTAGTTTTTAAGATGGAGTTTGGAAGATTTATGAACAGAATTTTTAGACGTTTTCCTGAGGCAGCAGGGATTTGAAGAGTTTCTATTGAGGTTGCTCCTAGTGTCTAGAAGCACCTTCCATTTAATAAGGTAGCTTCAGCACTTTGAATTAAACATACCTTCTACGGGAGTCTGACTGTATAGTCATAGTCGCGTTCACTGGGCACAACAAAAGGAAACCCAGCAACTCCCAAAGGTGAGTTGGGCTTGCCCAATTCTGGAAACATGCCTGAGTAACAAGAGGGGTGGTCTGCATCTTTTCATCAGCTTGCTGTCAAGGCTCTTCCTATCATCTGTCCTCATTTGTTTACATCAGAGAAGATTTGGCATAGTTACTCTCACTAATGCGATCCGTAAACATGCCAGATTTTGGCCTTTTACCCGGTGTCATCTTGACCCAGTGACGTGTCGCTCTAGAAAGATTTCCCTGTTTTTCCATGGAAATGCCAAAACTGACTGGGGAGGAAGAAAATAAAGTATGAGATTTGTAACATACCACGACACAGTATAGGATTGATTTCCCATTCAGGAATGAAGGCAGATGTGGATAAAAATACAGAGCCCTCCTGGGTCTGGCCTTTTAAACCAGGATCCTGTCTCAACAGGATGCATTGACAAGTGTATAAGAAAAATATTGTTTCCTCCATTTATTCTCTCAAACTCCAAATATTTGAGGCTCAAGAATTTCCTGAACAAGACAGGGTTTCTATAAATTCTGTAACCCTGCAGGGATTTTCATTTTATAATGTCCGTAGTCCCTTGAATTCATGTAAAATTTTAACAGCATCCTGCAGCAAAGTGTTCCACAGCTTTGTCTTTTGTTAAAATGAAACAAAAACAAACTTCCTTTTTCTTTCTTTTTTTTTTTTTTTTCCAATTTGCCTCACAGTAGTTTCTCTCAGTATCCTAGTTTCTGCACTGTGAGAGATGATGAAAAATAGGTTGCTGTTTGTCTCTGTATGTTATTCAGAATTTTACAGTCTTGTATCATACTTCCCTTCCTCTCAATTGTCCCTTTCCCAGCCAGGAAAGTTGCAGCCAACTAACTTATTCGTAGTACTGTCCTATACTGTGCCACACCTCTCAGCACTCATTCTTTTGAACCTTTTCTAGTTTTGGTCATCTTTTTGAGCTGAGCAGACTGGAATTGCCCATGTTCTTCAAAATGCAGTTTCTTGGCTTTTTTTGTGTGTAGTATAATGCATGTTCTACGATTTGTTCTCTCTTCCTTTAATAATACTGCCTAATTATTTTTAGGTGATACTGAGCACTGAGCAGATGTTTTCATGACATTATCCACTACAATCTCAAAACATCTTTCCTGAGTTTTAATTGTTAGCCCAGAACATACTGGTTTTTTCTCCCTTGCATCACTTAATATATACCTACATTAAATTTCATCTGCCATTTTACTGTGCGGTCATGGAGTCCCATCCATTACTTCTGTCTTTCCTCAACATCAACTTTTGCCTCTAACACCCTAACTTCATATCTCTAGCAAACTTGGTCATCACACATTTTATCCCTTCCTCCAAGTCATCTGATTCTCTCTAAAACTGAACATCCCAGGTATACCATCATAATATTACATTTTCTGAGTGCTCCTTCTATAAAAGCCTGAAAATCTATTGATCGCACAGGCTCTCTGACATGCTTATGGATATGCAAGTTGATTGCTTTGCTCCCTGGCTGTTCCAGTGCAGTTGTACGCGATAGACTAATGACTCAGAAAGTATCATGACAAATAATGCTCACAATACAACACCTTAAATGGACAGTCTAAATTTGATATTTCTGAAGCAATCAGAACTATCCTGACATTCCAAATTTAATTGATACTTTACACATTTTTTTCTATGACCTTACATTCTTCAGTAATACATTTTAGGAGCAAAAAAAAAAAAAAGTTATAAAATTTTAATTGATCTCTAATGGATAGAAAGAGAAACATATCCATTTTCTAGCCAGTGTAAGTCTCAACTTTATGAATCATCATTTGTGTGCTTGACCTTTATTTGTTTCCAAGACATGCAAACAGAAATGTCACATTCAGCCTCTTTACAACATGAAAATGAAATATGTTCAATTTAATTCTTTGGTGTTCTGATAGGTTTTGTATTTACAAATAGAAATAGCAACTTTAAAATGTCAAGTAATCACAATCATGGGCTCAGTAGAGACTTTTTGTTTCTATAGGAATACTATATTAAATTAATTTTGATATAATGAAAGTTTATTGCTGACTGTACTTAGGTAAGCCATGTAACAGCTTGGATTTCTCCTGTTTAAAATAAGAATGGTATTATACTCACAATTTGTGAAGACTATTAAGTCCAACAAACATTTCTGGTGTTAGGCAACCAATTCTATTATTTGAGAGATCCCTGAAACAAACAAAAAAAAAAAGTGAAATATTAGCTCTGTGTTATTCATATACACACCCACATAATCACATAGTCTTTAATTTTAATGCTTAAAGAATTAGAGACAAGTGAGAAATAAAGCCTTTTTCAGTAATATAACTGAATTAAACAGCTTTCACAACTTTATATAAATGTCATTAAGCAATATTCCACAATTAAACATACCACACTGCAATTTATACTAATTGCATTAAAATGTGATTATATGTAGCAAAAAAAAAGCCCTTATCCTCAAAATAAAGAATTTTTGTTATCAAATTTACTAACACCTGTTTGTTTACCTATGAAAAATGCTATGCATTCTGCATTATGTTGCATGCAATATTCAGCCAAGGTTGGCACATTTTTTTACTGTTTACTAATGTCTCATCTCATAGACAACATCATTTCTTGCTGAAGAAATCACAAAGCAGGGGACAATTAAATTTTTAGCTAGTAAGAAGGTCAGTCTTGATAAGTACTTGGCAAGCTCTTCTAAGAGCAATACTGTGGCTGTCTCAGACTACAAATAGTACAATTATGTTTCTTAACTCTTGTCTGCTGAAAGGTGAATGGATGTGGATGCTTTCTGTACAACTCATACATACAAGAAAATGTATAGAATACTTCTAGGAAGGAGACAAAAATAGGTATAAACAGTTATGTTGTGATAACAATGGGAATACTGCCCCTTCGGGTGTTCTGAAATAATGTTGAATTTTCAAATGTTTGATTTTCAATTTTCACTATATTTTTCCTTCTTACCAAGTATTGTTTTTTATATAACTTCAGTAATGTAAGGATTGTAAGTGATTATATGTCCATAAAAATATTAGAATTTATTTGAATATATTTTTGTTTTAGAATTAGCGGTAGTCTTCCAAGTCCTTTGCTGCATTGTGCAGATTCCTTATTTTTCTATTGTTACATGAGAACACAAAAATAAAAACAGAAGAATAAAGAAGAATAAGTTTGATAAATCCAGTTGTTGCTTTCATGGAGACATATCCATTCAGCTAGAATGCAAAGACAATTTCTTCAGAATTCACTACAAAGTCTTCTTCCATCAGACAAAGAATATATTGTTGTGCAAATAAATGATGAAACATTGCATTAGAACTGAAATATTTCTTAAATGCTAATTGGAGATATTAAGTAGGCAACAGCTGAAGAAAATAGTCTGGATAACAATACAGTGCATTCATTGCATATTAGCAGTTATTCTTTAAATTTTCCTAATGAAAGCTACATAGAAAATCTAAAAAAGCAAACCTAAGACAAACACACATATATTCATATATATCCTTCCATTAGAAGAGGTAAACAGTAAACAAGAACCCACCCAGAATTCTTAGTTGAGTAATGCTTTATTTTGGCCTAAACAAAGTCTGAATGCATACAAAAGAAAATGCATCACAGTGTGGAGCATAATTTGGGTAGCAAAAGTAAATTTCAGTTAAACTAATGAAAAAAATACGTATTTCTAAGAAAACAAAAGGCTACATATCCTCTTCTCAAAGCTTTTTTCAGAGAGTGTGATTTTCACAGTGACGTGTACATGGCTGAAATCTCTATATTGTAAAACTTGTTTTTTAAAGTAAAAAGAAAAGGCAGCTTGCTGCACATTCCTCCAGACTAATACATATTATATTAGGTATAATTCAATTCATGATGTACAAAGCTGGTGTTCCTTTTCAGGAGAAAGACATTTACCTTAATAATGTTGACTCATAAAATTGATGTGAGAGAAAGCAAAACTCTCCCCTGGTGAATAACCAAGTGCCATAATTTTAGTGCTTCATAAATTTTCAATTTTCATCAATTTTGTTCGTATCTTTTTAAGTAAACCCTTGAAATAATTCAGTTTTTCATTCAAATACAAATTATAAGAGTTCTCCAAATCATTCACAGAAAACATTTTGATACTGACAGCCTGCAGTTTATCTGCCTGACTTACCATAGTTGTATCTCCTGCAATTGCCATTTTACATCAGCTTCTACTTTTCACAGAATTATTTATATTTTACATGTGACATAAGAGGATATGAATGTAAAGTACAGTCATAAAGTAATGATTGTATTCAGCATTCAACAGGAGTTTATGCTATTTATTGCTTTTGCTCAACTGTCTGCTACCCAACAGTTGCACAGTGGAGTGCAGAGATTTTCTTATCTACCATGGAACTATACCGACTTGTTTCAAACGTGACAATCTAGTAATTAATCAACTCACTGTCTCTCAATTGCTCCTAGTGTTACTTGTTCATACCAGAAACAAGGTAGTGTTTTTTGTTTGTTTCTTTGTTTGTTTGTTTTGAGATCTAGCATGAGATATCTCAACATTGCCATTTCTTGTTTGCTGAAGAGAAATTTCTTCTCACTTTTCCCAATGTTTAATGACTTCATCTTCTTGGACTTATCTCTGGCAGCTGACCTAAGGCTTCACCTGTGCAGTCTTCAAATGTGCAACCCAATACTTGTATGGGTTTCACAATTTTCCCACCAGAGGTCAGGGTTGTGTTATTAGAGTATGCAGCCAAAGCAATAATTAGCGCTCATTTTGATCATTTCATTGTGTTATTATCCCTATATTCAGAGTGAGCAAGAAAGTTTCAACTTTATATTTTTGTTTGTATTAAAAACGTATATGCTGCTCTGACTTCACAAGTATTATGGCTTTGTAACCAAACATAGTAAAACTTACTGGTTGGTGTTAGAAAATACTGCTAGTTGTGTGATCAGAGATAGAAATCTTTTACTTATATATCGTGCAATTAGAGAATTTAACCTCAGAGTAAAAAAGCAGAATGATTTGTAAATTTGTTTTTCTGTGGATTTGCGGTCCCCCTCATCTAAATCTTACCATTCCTCTAAAATAATGCCTGTTTTCTCACAGGTCTCTTCACACATGAGACAGCATACGTGATGGCCAGGCAGACCTCTGGCATGTACTGATGGCCTGGTTAGCCAGTACATGGCCATTTGGATGCTGTCACTTGGAAAATTATAACAAAGAGGGTTCTTCTCACCTCTCCTTCAGGTTGAGAAGAATTAGGGAGGCTCTGTAGCTTTTGTTAGTTAAAAGGAAAAAGCCCCACCTTGTAGAATGGTAGTAACTTTGATTTTTACCTTTTTACAAATGTAGTTTAACAATCAGCCAGTAATTTTGAAAACACTGAGATTTTCAGAGAGAGAAATGCAAGAATGATGGACAGGGGATAAATCGTGTAAGTCTCTTTCCTTAAAAAAAAAAAAAAAAAGGCTAAGAATAAGAAATATCAAGCAGAGTCAATGTGAGAGATAAGAAGATTGCAGACAAATTCTAATTCTGAAACATGAAAAAGTTTCCTTTCTAGGAACTTATTTTACAGACCTGGACTGTGATAAAAATAAGCAAATTTTACATAATGAAAAAACTTAGCATTAAACAAAATAATGTTTACATTTATTTAAAGCACTTAGTTTCATTTCTGATGAATGTCTAAAATGATGTTTTGTCTGCTAAGTCATTAATAAGACTTGTTTTTGAACTTTGTAGTTGTGCTCTTTAGGACATTTATTGAAGAGGAAACATATTTAAATGGGGGAAAAAGGGAAAAAGAAAGGGAAAAAATGAAAAAAAGAAGGAAAAGGGAAAAAAAAGGCATCGTAAATGTAAAAAGTATAGCATATAACTTTCTATTCTACAGCCAGTGTCCTTATGTTATTATTGCTTGGTGGCATATTTGAGTTGCCCAAGGATAGAAATGTCAATACAAATGCAATTTTCAGAATAATTCAAATGGAATTAATACTTACAGGCGCTTCAGCTCTGAAAGTCCAAAGAAGGCCCCTGGCTCAATTGTGCTAATCAAATTATTCTTCAGATCTCTAGAAAGACAAAAGAGGAGGAGCAATTAATTATCACTTTGCTGTACTACTGCTATACACAAGGAGTGAGAAATGTAATGCAATTCTAACCTCTATTTGTCTTCCCTAAAAAAAAAAAAAAAGTAAATCTTTTAAATAGTAACACCAAAAACATTACATCACTTGCAGTTTATAAAACCATATTTTGCTAAGTAAGAAAGTTAAGATTAGATGTTAAAAAAACCTCTTAATTATTCTCCTATTTGTAATTTTCAAAACAAGCTTATGAGCCATCCTTGTCCCAGGAAAAATGTTTTAATCAATGGGTGAATAAAATAGTCAGTCAGCAAAACAAGAGCCTTTTAGTTTGCTTATTCATTGTGCTGTGCACTTTACACTTAATAAATTTCTCATTTTCACCTAATGTAGGCAAAGCAGCTGGCATGTGAGACATAAACAGATAGGTCAGGTTTCTATCCTGAAATACAAGCAATTTCTCATATTTGGCAGATAGGTGCTTCATTTTGTACTTGGTGACAATCCAGAGGATCAGTTGTTGTGCAGATAAAGAATATTTCACTGGCATTAGTAATCTCATCTGCTCTTGGCACAGTGCTCAGGGCCATGACACTGCTCTTGATTCAGTCCCCACAGAGATTTACTACTGAATTGTCTCAAGACTCTCCATGATGTGAACTCTGAGGAAATGCCTTTAGTGTAATTAGATAAGCAGGCCTAGGAGATGAACGCTGTAAATTCTTGTAGAGTCAGTGTTCATCTTCTGACAATTTACAATTCATAGGGAACGACTGGTGTGCAATAATATCAGTGTTGTTTCTCTGACTGGCCACTTCCAGCATATTACAGCACATACCAGCAACTGCTTGACTCTGCCAAAGGATGGACGTATTAGCAGCTGTATGAGTCACCTTATTTATGACTTTATTTTATTGCAAATAAAATACACACTAGGTGAAATTGTGGTTCCACTAAGTGTGATTGCCCTCAATAGGGCAAGATTTCATCACAGATGTTTAGCTTACACTAAGATATATTTTAATTTGAAAGTCAAATTAGTTCCAAATCATAAAAAATATTTTTGTATTTTGTTAGTCGTTTTTGCAGGTCTTTTGAATACAGTTCCAAAAACTTCTGCATCACAGCCATTTTATTTTAGCGGTGATGCTGATGAGTGATATGTCCCTAGCAGACATCTCAGACTCTTAAAGGTCAAGTTCTGCTTTCAGCTTGCATCATGTAACACTTAAAACCCTTAAAAAGGTGATGAGACATTCTGATTACTTACGTACAAGAAGTTTTGTCTTGCATATAAGAAATGCAGAGCTATCAAAAGCACAGCAGACTGAGTATGTGCTGCACCTGATCTTGTGACATTATTGAAAAAACAGGAGAAAGGTAGGAGGGAGCTCTAAATTTAAAACTGAAATGAAACAATAGGTTGTGCTTTGAGTCTTTCCAAAACATAAGTACTGCAGATCATATGTTTACTTATTAATAGTACCTGTGATTACTGAAGTACACAAACTGAATAAGGATTCATAGAGCTATGAAACAATTTAGAAAACTTGTTAGCCATGCCTCTCCAAGAAACAGTGGTTTAGTTTCTTACTGTTTTTATCTTAGCTTGTTGTTTAATATTTTGATTATCTTAGCTTGTTTGATATTTCAAAGTTCCTTTTTTTTCCAGTTTTTGTTTTCACTAATAAATCATTATTCATTCATTATGCAAATAAAGTCAATAAAATATGCTAATCTTAGTCCAACACAAGTACAATGGATATTATAAGAAAATATTAAAAATGCAATATTAGACTTTTCAAGTACTGATGTAAATTCTAAACAGTGATGCATGAACATGTGCATATATGTATATATCTATATATATACACATACTTTAAGCATACACATTACATAGTATAGGTCAGTCCTATTTGCCTGAGCCACAATGGCCATCCCTCACTGGTTGCTAGGCCAGTAGAAAGCATAAAACCCAGAACTGTTCCCTTTTCCCTGTTACTGTGCCATATGGACACACAACCATGCCTGCACTGCCTGGGAAAGGCAGTGAGTCAGAGCCCATAAAATTCCCTAGAGTGTCAAGCAAAGAATGGTATGAGCCAGAGGCAGGGAGAGAAAAGGTGGCACATGGGAGGGGAAAGGAAAGCATCAGTTCAGGAGACAGATAAAGGTGCCAGAAAGGACCAAAGACTGGACAAGGACCTTGATGGTGATTTGAGCGTTCTTCAGAAGGCTGCACAGTCTATGACAACCTTAGGCATAGGTCTAAGCTCTTTTCTTTCTCCTGGAAATCACCAAGTACAACAAAGGCAGAAACACAGACGTCAAGGCTAGCACTTGCACTGGTTCTGATGGACAGTCTGGCAAAGCACAGACAACCCTACAGACAACAGAGAGGAAACAGGGACTGCAGCCAACCTCCTGCAGGTACTCTGCCCTACTCCCTAATCCAGGCAAAGCTGTTTTCTTTCTTGCTTTGTCTCCTTCTGCTGGATTTCGATGGAAGTGGCCGTTGCTGATTTAATCACAAGCGAAATATAGCTGATGACATTTGTTATGTTTTGTTACAAAAACACTCTAAACTTTGGGTTTTGTTGTTGTTATTTTTTAACGTTGCGGTCATTTTCATCTTGGCTCCCCGGTACCAGCAGCAGCTACTAGACTCATCTTTCTTCTGTCTTTATGTGCTCTGGAAGTTATGACAATTCCTTCAGATACCTAACTCAGGATTCTCCACGCCTGCTCATAAACAAACGGTTCATACAAAACTTCTGCAGTCTCTTCTCCAGAGTCCCACCAACCTGCAAAGACAAGTCAGTATCTGACACTTGTGAGTATATTTTCCTTTGATTCACTGTGTGGGTGAGCCAAAACCTCCTTTTTTTTTAACCTTCAAATATTCATACTAAATCATCTGGTCTACTCTCATTCTGTTCACACCAAACATCAGGGCTTAGCCTTCTCTAGGCAGCGCTACTGACAATAGCCTCATGAATGAAATGCAGACCCTTTTGCTTGTGCAGTTAAAGCAGGTCAGAGGAAGTCGAAGAAAGTTCTTTAGTTTGCAGAAATGAGCACACATTGAAAAGAAGGAAAGGACAATGTTCTCATTATCCGAACTTCTGTATTCTTAGAATTTGAAAGACAAACAAACAAACAAACTAAACCAAACCAAAACAACAACAAAAACCAGCCTGATACCACAGAACCTTTGGATCTGTGCTGCCTTATCTCATGCTTCACACCGGGATCCATCTGAAAACCACTTAGAGGCATAGTTCAGAGCAAACATCCACATTTTAGGCAGGGGAAACTGACAATTTTAATCTTTACACCAATTACACACATTCTCTGTTAACTGCCAGCTCATCTAAATGCTCTGCAAGTTGTAATTAGATGAAGTGAATTAGATCTCTTATAGCCAACACTGTCAACAGCTCACAACAAACATAAAGGAATCAGTATGAGTGGCAAACTGTTGGCAGGTGAGTTTTAATGCCAGTCAAAACAACCAAGTAGACAACAGGTCTTCCATTTACTGAAATGTTCTGTGTTCCAGTTTATGGAAACTCCGCTCTGTTTCTCCATAACTTGTAACCACATAGGAAAAAACAGCCTAATCCTAAACTATCATCTACAGGAATAAAAATGTCCAGTTTAATGTTAGCAGAAGCCAGACTATTTCAAGGAAAAGTGTCCATCAGTTGCACTGTCCCAAACAAGGACATCTGGTCTCCTTATTTTGGAAATTACACTTAAATTAGCTAGGTCATTTTAGTAAGGATATTCTCAGAAAATTGTAGATGATTATACTACCCACAATCCTGGCACTTTCTTAGTAATTAGTATTATTCCATAATATTTCCATATACTTCTGGCCTAACAAAATAGGTGTTTTCTTCCTTGTCATTCTTTGGAGACTAAAATGTAATTAAAATATATAAATAAGATGATCACAACTGTTAACCACTTACTATACTTATTTCTACATTAGGAGAATCTTCTTTCTTTCCTCCCACTTGTATTTCTTACAAAATTAATTTTATTGAAATATTAAAATTAGCATCACCCATTTTCTAATTTAGCAAAGAGTTTGTTGCATTGGAGTCTTATAGCAATGAGTATCAACTTTCACTAAGCTAAATAAAGAAATCAGGGTAAATTTGGTTGTATGTTTACATTTTTTCCCCAAGAGCTACTGCTGAGGTTTGGCAAAAGGTCACGATTCGAGGCATGCCAAGCAGCAGCCCAGCCTGGGCCACACACAGGCACACGTGCATGTATACCATGCAAGTGATTTTATCATCAACCAAACGTAAAAGAAAAGGGAACGAATCCCAGTATCATAACATTAAATCATCACAGTGTGACCCAGTTAAAACCTAAAAAGAAAGCATTTATAACTAACAGTTATGGTTTTGCATCATTTCTGATGGAGCATTCTAACTTAAAAGTATCTATTCTGAATCCGAATTACGTGTCATTAGTGGTGTGGCATGACCTGAAATCTAGTGGTGTGACCTGAAAATAAATCAAAACCAAGCGCCTTTTGCAATTACAGATAGATGGAAGCTACATGAAGTTAGCTATAGTCATAACAACTGCACCATTTATATCAAAGCTGCACAGCTGCGGAAAAAATAAAATACTACAATATTTATTGAAGTATGTTCTCCCTAACTTTAGTAGTACTAGTACTTCTAGTACTATTATTAGTATTAGTACTTCTAGTTGCTAGAGGTACTTGCTGCATGGTACCTTGATCTTTGAGTAGATGAAACATGAACAGAGAAAGAACAACAGAGGATGGACCATGTTATCATTATTAAAAACAAATCTCAAATGGTTATAATAAGCTAATAGAGAAGAGTTTCCTTTCCCCTTACAAGTCTGAACTTACAAAAATTATAATAACCGTTAGGCACTGTCTTCCTACATGTATGTAGATAATTTGTATGTATACGCAAATAATGGTCCCACAGGTAAAAATACTGAGAATTCTTTTACTAAAACTATCACAAATCTTTTCCTACTACTATCACAAGCTGCTGGGAGTTTATCATCTTACACATTAATCTCTGACCTGAATTTTACATACTAATGACATTTTAGAGGAGTTACCTCAACAAAAGCAGCTGACTTAAGGAGGGGAAATCTGTGTTTGAAATACTCACTTCCTGATGGCTTAGCTGAGATGTAGATGAAACAAGGGGAAGAGGCTACTAATGGGACTTCACAAGAACGTTTAATAGCTACTCATGGCCTCTCAGCTATTAGACATTTTCTGTGGCCAAATCCCCGATTATCTAAATGTGTCCTTGAGATTCTTGATGCTTCAAGTTCACTGTATGCACTTATACAATGTAAAACATGCTGGGAAAATTGCTAAAACATAGACAGTCCATTAACAAAAGAATCATTTTTTCTTAAATTGCATCCTGACAGCTTAGCCATTTTGTATCATAGTCTATGCCTTCAGACACTGCAGGCTCTTCCCCCAGCTTACAATATATATACTGTAGATATTTTCAATACATATTCATAACAAGAATGTTCAACTAATTCCAGTACTTCGTTCAAATTCCTGACATTGATACATCTTTCATAAAAAATTATAGGTTGTACCAAGAGGACATCTGTGTTTAGAAAGCTGTCATTATGGTGCTGCAAACTTTCCAAAAAAGCTCTGAGAAGAGCAATCAGTTGTTGAGCAGATGCCAAATACCAATGAAATATGACTTGACTTTCCACATTTTGCATATTACTATGAAACAACAACAACAGCAAAAATATAAGGTCACATCTTCCACTTCTTTCTCATGCTAAATACTCCAGCTAAACTAAATGGCACTTTTGCCCAAGAAATGAATGCAGACTCAGGACTGTTCAAAGAGATTCACTTTCAAAACATCGTTATGATCATGGTGGTGGGAAAGAGGCACAGCCAATGATGAAAGACCATATTTAGCACATATCCTGCAGTTGCAATAGTGACACTTTGACAGCCTGGATATTATGAAAATTTATTTTCATCTCCATTGGTGGCAATTGCATTGCTGGTCTTACACTGTAGACCAAGAAACAGACAGGTATCACTATCAATAACTAAAGCTAACAGTGCTCCTACAAAACTCCACAGCTCTTGTTTTGTGTGCTGTTGCTTTTTTATGAAGACAGTGGATATTTAATCTACTTTCCAGAATCAGAAAAAAATATGGTTGCGTTGCAGTTAAGTTTCAAGATGCAAGGATAAATCTTTCTTTATATTATTCCCACAAGATAATTAACAGAAACATGGACAGAAACATGGACAAGAATTGTGCCTTTGCAGACACAGAGGCTACAGGTATTTTGTTTGTTTGTTTGTTTGGCATGGTGATACTCTCCTTGATTATGTATTTTCCTTTAATTTTTGTTTTTAATCCAAACCATTACTGGTTGGATTACCTAAAACAATACACCCTAAGGACTGGACAAAAAAATAACTGCTGGCTGTTCAAGGTACTAAAGAATTACTGGAAGTTTCAAACCAGTCACTTTTGATGGCAATAATGACATACAGAGCAACAGAAAAGTCATCACATTTTTTTTAATTTAAGGATGATGACTCATTCGCATTAAATGCGTTGTGGTAATTTGGCAGTTATTCATTGTTTAGGGACAAGCCTAAAACTGTTAAACAAAATGTCAATAACAGCAGCTGAAACAAAGCAGAGATACAGGCTTTATGGCAGTTTGCTCACTCAAAGTATCCCACAGAATGTTATTATATATTTCATTTTAATGATACTAACCACAGAGCAAGAATATAAAGCTCAGAGTATTTTAACTGAAGGAGCAGTATGTCAAAGATGGAAAAGTGAGTAAAAGGCATGGTAAAGCAAGATAGACTGTCAGTATAAATTTTTTTAATGTATTTTTCTATAAGTACATATTAGAAAACAACATTTTAAAGGATTAATTTACCCAGTATAAATTCTAGTTTCATTCTAAATATAACATCAACTGATGTCATCATCCTTTGGGATGAGGATGCAAAGAATTTTGTCATGTACCTTTAGTTTAGTATTTTGTTACTGATAATTCAAAATGAAATGCAGTTTCTAATAAAGAAAAATCATTTAAGTTTTTCCAGATTCTTTTCCCTTGGCCTTTTTCAAGCAGAACAAATTCAGCTCAACAGTCAAATTCTCAACATACACAACTGTTCTTATATATTTTTCCTTTTCCTGGAAAACACCACAAGAACCAGAGATATGTGGACTGTGGACCAGTTCCACGGGACTAAAGCCAGACTGGAAGGTCAGAAGCAACAGATGCCAAGGGAAGCAGGCACATAATTGGAGTTCGGTCTCCATCGTGTTGCAGGCAGCTCTGTGGGGCCAGCAGAAAATACCTCTGTGAGTGCTGACAATCACGCCCTGGTGTGCAACGAGAGATCTGGCATACCATTAATTATGATAGCAAATCTCATGCCTATTCATAACTACATCCCTGGGGCTATTTTTTGAAGGTTTGTCAGCTCTTCTTGTGGCCCACAGAAAACCCGCTTTCAGTGGGCTTCTCCACCCCTCCACCCACACCGTCCCCTCCTGTATGTGCCTGCCAGAGCCAGGGCTAGAGAAGCCCGGCAGGGTGCAGGGCCCGGCCAGCTCTGCGGAGACACGAGGAGCACAGAAACCTTTGGTGGCTGAAAAGAGCCAGAGGCTTCCTTAATTTCCACACCCACTGGGACTCCTCTGCGTGTTCATGCCTGGAAGGCAGTTCAGCGTGGGTTAGGTTTCTTGACATGTGCTCTGCTCCCTTTGAAAAAAAGATAACTGTTGGGGGGGAAAGAAAAAAAATAAATCACTTCTGAGCAGAATTCCAACCCGTGAGAAAAGTGTTTGCTAAGAACGCAGAGAAATGGGGACAAAAGTATTCTCAGCATTTTTTCCTATTTTTCTTTGTTTAAATGAACTGCACAGACCAAATGAAATGTAAAACAGATACTGAGAAAGTGAATGAAAAGGTAAAAAGTACTTTCTGCTGAGAAAGGTTTAAACTCCAGTGGAGTAATTGTTATTCCATGTTCTAAGACTGCACTTATTTGCAAATTTCCAGCAAGGTGTATTCAACATTGTTAGGTCAAATTTCAAACTGTGGACTCACTGCTTAACAGCACAATTGCACTTTTTAAAATGAAATTTTGGAAATTTATTCAGTATTATCAGATGTGCATCTGAATTCATTTCACATAGGAAGATGTGCATTTTTACTCTGATGTCTCTGATACTTCAGTGTAATGAAAATGTGTTTTGGTAGCTATGAGAACAATAAAATATAGGAACTTTTTTTTTCATCGGAGAATTTTGTTTTCTTTTATTTTGTTTTTAAAAGAAATGTTCGATTCTCTTTCTGTTCCTGAATCAATACAGACTTGGAAGAACACAAGCAATTCTTCATTGAATTTCCATTTGAACTTCAGAGAAATATTTACTTCCATGGCTTAAAATGTGTAAAGGAAATACACGTACCTGCAGATGACCTGTAGATCAGCTTAGAGTAGTATTGAGCCAAAAATAAAGTAGGTTAGTACTCAGTGTAAATCAATAAAATAAAAAACATCTTTCAACAATGTTTATTTATTGTAATGACTTTATAACACAGAAATAGAAAGCTTTTGAAAATAAAGTGATTCAACAATAAAATGTCAAGAAGGGACTCCATCTTTCTGCCTGCTTACTGTTACTATGTAATCACATTAGTAAGAAAGAATCTTAATTAACAATATTGCAGAGAACCTAGTCACTGATCAGATACACAATGTTGAAGGAGCTGGGAGAACTCTGCAATAGGCACCTCCAGGAACGAGTACAACCAAAACCTTTATTCCTATTTACCTGGGCAATCCCTCTGTCAGGGCAGTGTGCAGACACATCCCACCTAGAGCAGGAAGCCTTTTCCAGAAAAGGCAAACAACCAAACAAAGAAAAAACAAACACCCAAACAAAACAACCGCATCATTAGCCAGTTTTAGAAGGAACATGAATTACACAGAAATCCGGAAAATTTACAACTGTTCAATAGTAAAGTAAGACATGGTTTAATGCATAATATGCTAGAATCGTCTATAAATAGTTTAGCTCAGAGGAATTGAATCTTGGTGAAAGACTAGTCTAGGAATCCTTCTCCAGAAGCCTCTGTTTTATATAATCTGTGGCTTTGATAAAAACTAAGAAAAATTTAAAGAATTTGAAAAACAACTATGTGTGCATAAGAAGGCATGAAGAATTGTCTTCTCCTGCAGAAACTAGGGTTAATGACTATACTGATCAACTGCTCTGAAGAACTTCCATGAGTATTTTTACTGCCTTTTTCACATTTGTATTTTCTGTCCCACAAGTACTTGCCTGAAATTTAATTTTTTTTTTCCTAAAAGTCCATATGAAATATGGATGAATGACAGAGCAAACTAAGACACTGCAAAGTAAGAAGACCAGAGGGTCTATATGAACGTACATTTTCTACACATTTTTTAAGCTCACTGCCATATACAGTGCATATTTTGTGAGATTTTCAAGTAAAAATTATTTCAAATTGAACAAATTATATTTCTGCTGCCTCAGAAGTGAGACTGATATTTATTTCAAACCCAAACCTCTCTTATTAAAAATAGGACACACTTTAAAAATTGTCCCTTCCCACTTGAAATGATTTCTATGCTTTATTGTTTTTTCCCCTAGTGTTTCAGACAAAATTCATTTTAAAAATTTTTATTTTACAAGAAATGTCTCAGTTATTCAGCTCTAGAATATGCAAAGATTATTATTATTATTATTATTATTTTACACAGCAGTAATAACAGTAATAACACACAATATTAGTCAGGGCCACAGGAACACCCATAGGTCTTCAAGCCCTGAAAGTATACCAAGAAAAAAAAAAAAAAAAGAAAGAAAGAAAAAAAAAGGAGGATAGGAAAGGAAGCAAGAAAAAAGGATGGGGAGAAAGACAGAGAATGTTATTGTTGGTGATAATTATTGCTGAACGATGCTAGTATGTTTGTTCAGTTAGATGTCACTTCCTTTTGCATCCTTCTCATTGTGTACAGTAATAAAACTTCTTTTCCCAGCATACATTCCTCCACGGCATCTCTTCTCCTGCCTTCTCCTTATTGCCTCTTCCCCAGCCCCTCAGAGATGACGGTCTGTTTCCGCAGTCTTCCTGCCAGGGGCCCCACTATTCTGACCCACAAATAACTAATTTTATTTGTTCAAACCTCATCCAGGCATGAGGGGGACAGAAAACCTAACAGGTGCTTTGGGGAGCCACAACCAAATTTCTCTGCTCCCCGCCTAGCCGGCTGTGCCATGCTGTTTTCTTAACGGGTTATTTTGTTTTCAGTTAGTTGTGGAAGTGAATTAAAGATTATATTTCACAACATAGTATATGTACTACATTGAGAACTAAAGAATACAAACAGGATTAATCAGCAGCAGACATCTCACTTCAAAGCTCAGAATCATGCTCATATATGATAAATCCTACAACTATTTCCCTACAAACAAACAAACAAAAACTGTTAATGCGTTTCAGTGCTGTGCTAGTGCTCAAGTTTTCAGGAAGAAGCTTTGGTGGCAGCAAAGGTGCTTTATGGTGGCTATTTTAACACATGTATCTATAAATCTGTGCTTGAGACATCTTCTTTAAGGATGACAGCATCTGACACAAATCATGTGTTATCCTAATGACAACACTATATAAAACGTCAGATGAGTATATCATACAGCTGAGATTGCTGACTGCACATCAGGCTAACTGGGCTATTTGCAGTCCTAACGGGAAACAGGAGCCTAGATGCTCATAAATTCAATTAAGTGAACTCCTGAAATACAGCTAAACTTCAGTTGTTACATAAATTAAAACCAAACACAACAACAAACACCACAGCCAACATGCGATCCATAATTTAAACAGCTCTATGAACTTGATAAGTTAGTTTACTTTATATTCCTGTCATTCCTGACTACTAACATTAAATTGTGTATAGATCATGTTATATAATTTTTCTGATGCCCTTATAAACCTATTCATGACTGTGCTATAGCAAAAATAATCTTAGTACACAATCAACCAGTTTGTTCAACTGTACAAGTAACAAATTAATATTTACAACCAAATTATGGAAATGATGACATAACAGCAATTGCCCAGGCAAAATTCCTCCAAAACAGTGGCAAGTGTTTTTATACTCCTGCAGATTCAGAGGTGCATAAAAAGAGTTCCTTATAATAATAACTGTTCCATCTAAGAAATGTATCTAAATTAGTAGACTAGTAGACTATTCTAGGGTAGCAATAAAGTTACAGTTGACCCGGAGGAACGAGTATGGTATTTAACTGTATAGGTGCCTAGCACAAACTGACAACATGGGAGGGATTCTTCTCAATCTACCTTGACATCAGAAGTCATCTGCAAATTATGACCTTTCATTCATGCCTACGGTTGTCTAACATAAGTTTCTCTCACTCTGTTTCTCAACAAGTCACTCACTTTTAATCATCGGTGATTTTCCTAAATTTATTTCCCTTTGCTTAAACTGCTATCCATTGAATTTCAGCCAGAAGTTCCTGTTTTTTTGTCATGTTCTGCACATTTTGTCTTCATGCAACAACAATTGTCATCATTTTGAAGATTTTTTTTTCCATCAAAATCTTTCCCTGGTATTATATATAATAAAAATATAAATCTTCAATTCATTCCTCCCACTTTGAAACATTTTTATATTTTACACCTAAAAAGATACACACAGTACAGTTAGCCTTTTTAAAAAGTGCTGAGTCCAGTACTGATTCATAAAACACATCACAGGACTAGACTATGACCTAAATGTTTTTTAGCCAAAAATTATAAAAGCTTCTTAATATTTTTATGAAGTAACATAAGTTATTGAATTGTGGATTACGATCATCACTTGCAAGTATCATTTTAACTAAACAGAAATAGAATAATTGTGATCTTTTGTGTAGTCCTATTATGAACTGTTTAGATACAAGGATAATTAATGTAATATGACTGTATAAAGACAAAAATGTTTTCTTTATATGTGAGTCATAAGGAGCACAAAGATAACAGTTGCACCGTAAACTATGATGATATAGTGAACTCTGCCAAGTATTTCAATTACATACTACATACAATTTTTAATGATTATTTAAGTACTGATCGAGTAAATTTAAACCTTATATTCAAAATGTCTCCTGCATCTCTTCATGAAGAGAACTTTCACAGATGTGGCTTTCCTAGACTGTAGATCAATAGGACTATGAGTATTTTTTCAGTCACAAATAACGTGACCAGCAGAACAACATTCATCTGTGGATAACTTAGAAAGCACTGTGTTGATTTAATTACAAAATTATATTATTTTATTGACAAAATATTGACTGTTCAGTAGGCAATTTGCACTCCTGTACATAAACCTCTCAGCAGGGCCTCTGCAAAAGCATCTCTCCTCAGTGACTACTTCACTTGTCAAGAAAACAAAACCTGACCCTGCTGTGTCTCTCTTCATATTGAAAAACATTAAAAATATTTCTTCCTTTAGCAGAGATTTATTAAATAGGAAACAATGCTGTTTCAAAGTAGTATTTCCTTTTTAACTTGCAATTTTTCCAAGCTATCTCAAACCTTCTCAGCTGAAACCCAAACAACAACTCTGTCCTTCATGCTGATGAAGTAATTTTAGGTAATTGTGAACTAAAGTTCATTCTATTTGTGAAATAGCTGAATCTGACCTTTTTATTAAGAGATGACTATGAATCTCTGTAATAGATATCCTAACATGAAACTGGTTTATCAGGGAACAAATCATTCTTTGTCTTCTCTAAGTTTGATACCAAATTTCCAATTCATCCTTTTTTTCCTGAGAACTCTGACTTTACAAAAGTCTGAAAATAACTCAGCTCAACGGATCAGCAACAGCTGCCAGAGAACTCAATAAATGTTGCATATGTTGCTCTTTGGGGGCTTGATTCTTCCTTTTGTAGGTTATTTTCATTGAGTCAATACTGAGACATAAATCTGTTATACTTTTACCAGCAGTATCAGTAAAGAATGCAGGGGCACAGCCCATCAAATCATGTACAATACTCACAAACTGCAACGCAAACATTACTGAAATAAAAGGCAGAACCTGAAAATTCCTTCTTCAGTCAATTGTCCTGAACGGCTGAAATCATGTCATGACATGATTCTATGTCAAACACTTTCAAATACTCAAAGCATATCAAACTCAGAAAGGGTAATATACACTGGCCACTAGAAGCATGACGGTAAAAGTACTGGCCCAGGTCCAAAAAAGCACTTAGGCCATCTGAAGCCAAACTTCAGTGGAATATAGGTACTGAGTCCCAGAGAGCAGCTGACAGCCCCCTTTTCACCTCCCACGTGTCTGCAAGGCTGCTGCAGGTACCTTAGAGTTCACTTTTCAACTTCCCCACGCACAGAGACAGAGCTGGTCTCGTACAAAAGCTTTTTTGGGATTTGCAGATGGGATGTGCCCATGCTGAGGCTCTCCATAGGGCCGGCCAGGTTAATGGGATGTGCTCAGCATGGCCGCAGACACAAAACACAGCCCAGCATCCCAGAGCACTGCAAAGGGGTGAGGTGGTGTTGCCATCCATCTTTTCTATGACAAGCTAGCAATTAGAGCTGGAGAAACAGAAGACACCATTTCAGTGCTGTCCTTGCCCAAAAGGGAGGCATACCTACATCTAAGATGCACAGGAGATGAAGAAGCAGACAAGAGCCTCTGTCCCCTAGAACAGTATTTCTGTATATTATCAAATTAATGTTTATAGCGAAACCCATTTTCTCCTTGTTGATGAAATACCCTTGGCACTTGACTGCTTCTGTTCTCTTCTTCTTGGTCCCATAAATCCTAAACACTCAGCTACATATTGGCACAACTCCACTTCAGCCAGACCCACATCCTGGTTAAAGCCTTTCCCACAAAGGTAGTAAATGCTTGCTGCGCTCAGGCTGAACTTGAGTTTTTCTCTTCCCAAGCAGATACTCTAGTCAGCAGGCTGGTAAAGAGCAAAACACAATGTCTTTCTCTTCTGACCAGGTTTCAAAAGAAAACATTGAGTCAGTTATGCCTACAAAAAGAAGTGACTTCAGAAGTACTTGGTTGCAAATCCCAGTCCACAAAGGCTTCATTAGAAGCCTAAGTTATTAGGGTTGCACAGGAAAAAAATCATGCCAGGCTTCAGCACTTTTGTAAACCACTTGGTGCCTGTTTAGGCCCTCTGCATGATGGCAGCTTGGATCCTCTTCTTACACACCTAATTCTCCCCACTCGCTGCATGAAGCTTAGTCCTCCAAAGAATAGATGAGAATTACACTTGAAAAGCTAGATATCTGCACTATGCATGGCAGTGCTGAGAGACACTAAGTCAACTGTATCTTGCTGCTGATGGGAGCCTTAGTGACTTCCTCAGCTACCAAGCTGCTAAATTTTCAGTTTAAGGGCTGTATGTATTATTTACTGCCCATTTGGCTGTGATTTAGCTTGTTTTTAGCTGTTTTCAGATGGCTTCAAAATAGGCCAGGACTAGAACCAACTTCCTCTTCAAAACGGCAAGCAAAAACCAAACAAGACAGTAGTAGCAAACCGAAGCTGAGAGCATAATTAATGTGACACATGCTCCCTTCCAACACAGAGAATTAAGGTATGTGCTTGGGACTGCAGCTCAAATCTCTAAGAAATAATGGCACAATGCAATATCCCTAAGAAACACTGCAGGCAAGACTCTGAAAACAAATCTTTCTTCTAAATTTCAAAAAGCATGCAGCATAAAGCTAATTATGATTTTGTATTTCCTTTCCCACATGGGGTATTTAAAAAAAAAAAAAAAAGTTAATTCTGGAGAACAGTGTCTTCCTGCGGAACAATATGCACTATGCATATATTCCATCCTTATCCCTTCCCCTCTACTGATAAGTGGTGGGAAAGGGCAGCTCAGAAAATATGTTGTTCCCTATCTGTCTCCCACTCAGCACACACTAACCCAATTCTCCAAAATCTCGTCACAGTGTTGCAGCTCATTAAATTCTGCTGAAGGATGAGAACTGAGCTGCACCACTAAATGTGCACAGTTTGTGTTTACCAGCAAGAACACTGTATGCAGTGTTGCTTACAACATACTCTGTAATACGGAAGCATTCTTGTTGGCAGCTTTGACAATTTATCTATTCATATCAAAGTGAAACAGAGGCTGCTTTAAAACTGTTGCTCCTTGTCCTAATGGGAAAAGAAGAATATTAAAAGCTATCACAGTGAAATCTCTGTTGCCATCAAAAGGTCGTTGATTCAAGAGACAAACAACCTAGTGTTAATGATTTAACAAAACATTTTTCACAAAGATTACATGCTCATCCATCAATATATATTTTTCACATCAAGAGAATAAAGATCATTTCCTTCTAAAATCTAATTACAAAGAACTATGTGCAAATCAAATGCAATACTTAAGTAATTATGCTTTTACCTAAAGAAATGAATTACAAACACAATTAAATACAAGAAAAATTTGCCATTGTTTGGCAGTTAGAGTCATTAACTAGAGAACTGTCCCACAAAGAAAACAAAATTGTAGTAGAATTTTTTCAGCAGCCTCTTGATTTGAATAGATCTATATGCAGGCAAACATACAGGCCTGATTTCTTCACTCCTTTGCCTCTTTTTTTGAACACATACATCCATGAGGGAGACAAGCTTTCCTGACTTGATGAAAGTAAGTGGACCAAGAACTTCTTGCCAAGCAACACATGAACTAAAATGAACATCAGACATTATTTCAACCATTCTAAATTTAAGAGAAGTGAAACTAATGCAATAAGGAAAATATTAAAAAAAAAAAAAACAGCAATAATTGGAATGTTCTTACACAAGCTTCAAAAAATACTTTGCAGATACCAAAGTCAAAATCTAAAAGTTAAAACCCAGCAACACTGATATCATCAAATTTATCAGTTTTACTTGCAAAAGTGTATGCATTTTTCCATAATTATGACACACTTGCTTTATTAAAAACAAGTGCTGCTATTAAAAAAAATGTAGTGTCAAAAATGTTGACAGTTGAGGGTTGTTTTTTTTTTGTTGTTGTTGTTGTTTGTTTTGTCTGTTTTTCTAAATGAAGGCTTCACTCTCATGTTGAGTAGAGCTACATATAAATAGTCAGTCTAACTTTGAGTCACTATAACATACAGGTGACTGATCCAAAACAACATCATATAGGTGGTATAAATTTAAAATCATTCCCTGACATACTACCTACACATGTAGAGTGCAACAAAGTTAGGTAATTCAAGAAAGGTAATTTCCATAAACCAGTAGATTCTGAGAGAGTAAGAGCTGAACTGTGCATGAATTCAGCAGAGGATTTAAACTTTGTCTCTTGGCAAGATTAGAAACAACCCATTTCGAGCTGTGATTTATTTCCCATGTTTGTATTTCAATTGTGTCTTCACTGTGTGAGTTCTTTTCAGGAGGTGTAATACTGCAATTCATCTAGAATTGGAACATTTTGTCAACATTTAGATTAAATTGTTACTCTTGTTTTACTAATAGGTTGGGGTAGTACTGGTCTTTTACAAGTTGACCATCTAAAATCACGGGGCTAGATATGAATAATGAAAACATTCTACTATATTGATAAATATAAATAAAATACAGAGGATGATACCGAGAACAACTTCAGCATTTGCATCAAATAAGATTTGAACCGGAAGTATTCTTGTACTTTGTGTACTTTTGGCTCAAGGACTTGTTTCCAGGAACAAAAACAACAAAAATATTTTATATTTATCTCACAGAAGCCTCCAGAAGGTCCCAGTCAGAGCTGGAGCTCTTTTGCATTGTGCAAACACATTTTTCCCCCCTATTCTGGATATGTACATATATATACTGACTGGATATAAGCTCACCCATTTGCAGGATCAGTCCCTGCCCTAAAGGGATCAGAACATTGACAGGAGTTTTAGCACTGACCTCTGAGAGACCACAGAAAAGTTAAAGAAATTCTTGTCATATAACTATTTGAAATACACCAGGATTATAAAGTAGCAGCTGAAAGAAAACTTAAATAAAGCAAGATTTAAACAAACAAAAAGTACCCAGATTGCTCTTGAAGGGGAGTATTCATTTTAAGCTAATTCTGTAAACAGAGAGCATTTGGCTGGGCACAGACTCTTCATGATTCTACTAAAAATTTCCCTCCCAACCAATCTGCTCATTTTTTCTTATGTAATGTATTTATAACACCAGTACTTAAGGATCCGTAGAAGATTTGTAGGCTACCACAACACGAAGTCTTGCCAGCAAAGTCTTAATTACTTTCAGAAAACTGGGGAATGTGATGAGCATGTTTATTGTTATAACCTTCTTTCCTTTGAACTAATCAAAAATGGCTTAAATGATTCACTGGGAAGACAAAATATTCATAAAAGCTCTACAAGACAGTAATTATTGGAGGAAGTATTAGAAATTTGCAGCTTTCCCAGCAGCAGATAAAGCCCGTCCCATTTTTGGAAAAAAAAAAAAAAAGAAAAGAAAAAAAAAGAAATACCCCACCCTGGCATAGACCAACATTTCTGGCATTTATAAATGTCTGCAGTGTCACCCAGAAAACAGATATCTACTGTATAGTGTATCAAGATTCTTAGTCCAGCTGGTCCATTTTTTCTAAACTTTAAAAACCATTTCCAAAAATACAAAGCATTTTTAATGGATTTCAATGGTCTCTTTCTTCTTTTACATAAAATCAGTCAGAAGAAGGATGTTTTCTTAAAAACAATCTGCTATCCAGGTCCACCCTCCCAGGCATGTCCCTTGGAGCCGTTCCCAAACTATCCCCAAAGCACCAGCATTTCAGCAACTGGAATGACAACTTCTTTTTAATTGTTTGAGATCCTGCAGGCTTCTATCTGAGAACAAAGCGTACACATAAAGCACATTCTGTGGCCATGATTCAAGTCCTTTTGAAAATAAATTATATATTGAAACAATGCTATGTTATATAAAGCAGCCTATCTGACACTGGATGCTCAGCATTACAGCAAATCATAGCCAAGTTCGTTTCCCACCCATACATTTGGACATACGAGAAGTGCAATAAAACTTACATAAAGCAACTTTGTCATTATGTGAAAGCTAAAGCATTTGGTGGAACTATGAAGAGACTCTACTATGAAGAAGAAAAGATGAAGTCTGTTTAGTAATGGACAAATAAAATAATGAATCCAATACAAAAGTCTATTTGATTGTTGGTAGTGATACATTTTAATGCTACAAGAACAAGGGAGTGTCTAATGAAGTTCAAAAGCAATACATTTAAAGATGTTGAAGGAAGTACTTTAACACAATATGTAATTAACCTACAGTCTCATTACTGAAACATATTGAGGTCAAGAGCTTAGTAGGATTCACTAAAAGAATTAGGAATTACATGCCTAATGAGGACATTCGCATCCACATCAGACAGGATTTCTGAGGACACAGTATAAAACAAGAAGTTTCTTTTATGGACTAGTTATTCTTTATCAAATCTTCAAGAAAGGAAATTAATTTTATGATACATCTGAGCCAAAATCCTGACTCTACAACATGGGTAATGGAGCCACCAACTTTAGTGATATAGGATGCTCATCTCTGGCACTGGCAAGGGACAAAACACTGGAGAAATTGCATAAAAATTCTGGTTTAGGGCATGATGACTTAAATTCTTCTAATTAAACCAGTAAAAGACATAATCTAAAGGCATTCAGAGCACTTTAAAACTGCTTAACTACATGCAACTCTGTAAGTAAATTGTTTAAATTTGCTTAGCCTACTTCTGTAATCTCTAATTGAAGTTCTTTGCATATCTATAAAGACAAAGCATTTCTTCCACCTAGCCCCTCACCACCAGCACTGAAGTATACCACTTCTCTCATTAATCCCATGTTAGTATTTATATTTATCAATCTATTAATTTTTAATATACTTTTTTAACAGGCCAAATGGCTCAAATACAGCGTAAACTTGGTGATAATTGATTTTGTAATTTAAAGCAAGGGCTTGGGCTGTCGTGTAAATCCCCACCCCAACCCCCCCTCTGAGTTGGAATGCATTTCCCAGGCAATATAGAGAACATCACATTTATTAAATTAGCCCTTGGGTTTTCAGAAGACTTTACAAAAGGTTATGTTTGTAATCTTCCATGTTTATTTTACTATGAAACCAACACATTCAGCAATAAGTCAGATTTATTGTGAAAATAAACACATTAGGACCTTATAAATAGCTGTTAGAAAAGTTCCGTATGGTCTGCCAAAAGCCCAAAATGATTGGTTCATGAACTTTTCCTTTGTATGCTCTAATGGCTTGAAAAAATTGTTTATTTTTGACTGGTTATGAATAGACGAGGATTATATTTCATCTACAGCCTCCATTAAAGTATCAGGATTTAGAAAACTTCCAAACTTAAGAAACTGACATTAAAAAAAATAAACTGTTGACAGCAGATATACATAATGGAATGGCAAAATGGAGTGTTATTCTAAAGCTGCATTTACACAATGAGTTTCTCAATTTACCTGATTATATCCCCTAAAAAGTAAAAAAAATAAATGAGTGCTCAAATATATTGCAAGACTTGAATAGTTTATCTAAATGCCTACAGCAATTGTTGTAGCATGAGTTACTGCACAGAACTGTATCTCCTTCATCAAGAAGGATTTTACACTGCCTCATACTTGCAGCGTGTATGCTTTAACAAGAGTAGGAGCCTTTTGGCGAGAGGCTGGATGCACACCTCGCTGCATGTGATCCCCGCATCCTTTGGTATGCAATGCCCTCCCAGACTGGCTCCCTGGGAACGACAACACTTTCTCCTGTATCAAGGAGTCAGCGCTGGTTGCCAAATCACTCAGACCTTTTCAATTCTCTCCAGCACACAGTCTGCGTTCAGAGACCAGAATGCTACCTCCTGAAAATGGGATGGAGAAATATCCTCAATATCTTTTCCACAACTGTGCAGAAAAACTAATGTCCTAATCCTCAAACCTTAAAAGAATATCTGAAAAATTATGTTGCGGTGTTTCTGGGATAAAAAAACAGCTGTCACTACTGTAATAAAAAACACATTGGGTGGACAGTGCAAAATTCATTCAACACTAGAAAAATCAGTTCCTTAATGTTTTTGAAGGAAACAGGAGAGAGGCAGAACAGCTAAGAGGCCAGCAGGCAGGACATGCCTTGTGACATGCCTGGCATTGGACAGGGCCACCACTGTCCAGTGTGGGGCAAACACTTGAATCTGGCACTTCCATGATTTTAGACAAATAACTTGTTGGTTTTAATTGTAAAAACTGTTCCTCTTTGTATGTATAACTAAATGTTTTCTCTATTGGACTGGTTCAACAGAAAACATATCCAAGTCACTTACCTCAGGTACAGCAGGGAACCCCAGCAATCCCCTGCGGTTCCAGCTACCCCTTCCCTCTCAAACTTTTGTCCTTCCCACAGCAAGTGCCATCAATGTATTTATACAAAAAAAAAAAAAAAAAAAAAAAAAACTTTTAAAAAAAAAAAACCCCCCCCCCCCCATTTTTAAAAAAATAAGCACAAANAATGAGAAAATACCCCCCCCCCCCAGTTTTGAAAACACATGGACTCAAATGTCACCTGATATCCATCAGAAATTAGATGACATTCCAAATATTGGAAAAAAAAAAAAAAAAAAAGAACATGCATCATAATTCCTCTTAAGTGAGCAGAATGACCTCCCTCTTAAGGTTTGGTGGTTTGTTTTTTTTCACCCCGTTTAGTTACTTTGATGTGCTACAGCAGATGTACCACATTTTGTATTGGTTTCTGGTTGAATGAATAATGGAGACATGAGCACTTGTATAAACAAGGAAAGGTAATTTAATGAACATATTGTACATGCTAAAGAGGCTGCTTTCTGCTGGAAAAGTGTAGAATGCATTCTTCCAAGTGCATGAAAATCCCATATTAATGATGCATGAGTTTTCTATGAACTGGGCCAGCAATAAACTGTCAACTGCATTTAAAACACTGAATCAAACCTGATAATGGCTTATTTCAGCACTAATAAAAAAAAAAAAAAGAAAAAAATCCAACCCTACACAGAAAACAGAAGATGTCTAAAACGCTAGTATTATTTTTATATAGTTTTTCATTAGAGATCATTTGTTTGTATTTCTATTTTGAAAATTCAAGCCTGCTGGTCCCAGATGAGCGTGCCCCTCTAGAACTGCAATTTGTTTCATTGTATTTTCATTCATTTTCATTCTCTTCATGAGCAACAGTGACATTTGCAAAACCAAAAGAAGAGGACAGAGTAGTTGGAACCTCGTATTTACAGCACATTTATAGCACTTGGCATGTTGGTCACAGTTTTCTGAAAGATATTATTAGATTTGTATGTGAGCATCTTGCTGCTTTTTCGGGACTCTGCGGGTTCTATCTATGAAGGCAAGTGCTGAGGCTTTAAATGCCTGGCTGCACTCAGAGCCTCTAGTGAAGCACTTTGGGTTCCTACACAATAGGAGTACAAGAACTACCAGGCAGGACAAGACTATAAGTCCATCCAGCCAGGAGTCCTGCATCCAGCTGGGGACAGTAGTGGACACATTAAGCGATTATGAGGAATGGATACTGAAGGATGCCACCCTTGTGTACTCTCCCAGCTTTGAGCAGGATGCACCACATCTATTTCATCATCAATTAGTCATTCAGAAGAGACAGCAGCATGCCCTGATAAAGAGATTACACAGAGAGCGTGCTGACATGATGAAGCACAGTAAGCGGAGTTGGTGGATGCAATGGGAGGTTGCTACGACTTTTCCCATGCTTACTGGGGGTCAGAAGCATGGCAGCAAACACAGTAGGTGCGAGCAACATTGTCCCACTGAAATGGTCACCAGCACATCAGACCTCATGTGAAACTCTGGAGAAAACTTCTCCAGCTCTCAAGCACCAGGTTCATACAAAAGAGAGGCTGTATTAATTTTGAAGAATGCTTTTGCAACCTGCTGCTATGGGCTACCAAAATCAATGACATGAGTTTGGCTCAGTATTTTAAGACTAGCAAGTCAAACAGCGAGTGTTGTGTTGACAGCTATTTGGGTGACAATGACTTGTGGACTACAATTGCAGTGAAAGGCAAGGAAAACCTAGAATTCACAGCTGGCTCTCCCAAACTGTATGAGATTCTTCCAAAGTCTGCTCCCACACAGTGCAAATACTTTGGTTTAACAGAAATGATACCACTCATTCATTGCATAAACTTCCCCTCACTCTAGACTGTGGGGAAGGTACTACCCCCATTCACAGCCTGTAATATGCAGCTTTTCTCAAAGGAAAGACAGTGATGGGACACTGTCTCCCTTCTAGTTTAGGGAACCCACATCTATTTCCATTGTTTTCCGATGTGTCCAATTATTTCCAATTTTTCTCAACTGTCAACCATCCAAATATCCTCCTCAGTCACATATGTGGTATCCTCCTTGTGGACTTTCTTAACTCTCGTCATTTAATTTTCCCATTCTAGAATTAAACTCTTCTTCATCCAATTAAAAAAATAAATCAGTCACAACTATATCTGTGATGTATTCAACAGCACTTCCTGACTTGTGCACAACCACAAATTGGTCTTAAAATTATGAATTGCTTCTGTCATGTGGAACAGTACCTCTAAAGCCAGAAAAATCTCAGAGAGAACTCAGCAATATTTCATTGCTTTCTTTTTTTCTTTTTTTCTTTTTTTAGCAAAGTATGTGGCAAGCACATTTATTTCATAGCAGATTCTACAGCAATTGACTGAACATCATCATTAATAAGGCTCTGTATTTCATTTTAAGTTGTTAACGAATTTGCAATTTGTAGATTTTGTTTGTAACCTGCCAAGATTTCCTTGCAGACAGTTGAAACTTTAACGTTAAACCTGGTCTAATATGCTGGCTAAAAAAAATGGGGAAAAAAAATCAAGCAAAAAATTGCTGGATGGATATCCCCAAACCATATGAACACCTCAGTAAGAAAGCACCATCAAAAACAATAGAATATACCATGAGAACTACTATTGAATTTAAAAGAAACTACAAAAATTGAAAATAAATAAGAATTATGTAGACTTTCAAATACTTGCTTAATATGAGAAACTATTAACTAGTGGCTTGAGAAAACAGTTCAGTAAGGTAATTTGGCTTACCTATCTCTGCTGAAAACATTTTATTGATATTCTATTTTATCGATATTCTAAATGAAGTTGCCAATTTATATAAGATGAAGAGAAGTGAAAATACAGATTTTTAGGCAGAGGAGCTATAGATACATGACGTGACTGGCATTACTCAACTATATAACTCTTAAAATATGAGTTTCAAACCCATCTTTCTCTCAAAGTGTGTTCAGATTCATCTGTTCAAACAAATCTCAAAATCAAAAAGCTCTTGTATTTCACTTCTAAAAGACAAACTAAAAGTTAATAGGATAGAAATCTCTTTGAGTTAATGTCTTCTATTTGATGCTCTTGCACAACAAACTCACATGTGGTTTGGCAATAACTTTTCCTTACCTAATACAACACACGATGAGGAAGCAAGAACAACCAGAGACCTCAGTACAGCAACACTCCCTTCAGGATTTTACTCGCGCAGAACTTTTCTGTTTCTTCCCAATCCCATTGTGCATTTTTTTCATAGAGACTTGTCTATCTATTTCAAAATGTATAAATACAATATATTTAAATAGCAGCCCTTAAGAGTTACTGCTGTGACCTAGAAACAGAAGCAAAGAGGTTCATCACAGAAATTAAAGGGCAGCAAATGATCTTTGTTTAGTTCATGTTTTTATTGGAAATAGTAGGCTTCAGTGCCTCCGTCATGTAGCAGCAATCTCTAGGAAACAAACCGCTAGAGGCCAGTTAATCAAACAGTTATGAAGGGACAACATGACCTTTTATTTTCCAACTATTGAAAATTGTTTTTTAAAAGACCAAATAATAATCCTACTATATACAACTATACAGAAAATATGATCGATTGCAAATACTTTATTATCATAGGAGAACAGCAGAAACGCTCTCAATTTTATATTGCTGTCTTTCAAAGCCAATTATGAATCACTCTCACCTGAGAGTGAAAGACCATCATCATTAACTGAATCCAATTTCACATCAGTTAAATTGATCCTATTAAAATAAACCTACTGGCACAAAAGGTAACTTTTATTGTTTCTTTCCAATCAGCCACGCCGGAAAGGAAAGCAGACTCAATCTATTTCTCCTTTAATCAATGAGCTCGTTAAACGGCATCCAGTGTAGTCCTCCACTGACACTGCTCTCTTAAGAACCATTCTGCAGTTTTACTCACCCAGAGACCAGAAGAAAGCCAGTAATTTTCTTTACCACACAGAACTGTATACCTTATCTCTGCTCCTTCCACTTTGACGTCACCTCCATCAGCATTTTCCAGATATAAGTAAAATTGTTAATATGCCTCAAACTTTGGCATAAATAATGAAAGTAGTAGACTTGTTGTGGTCAAATATACCAGTAACATTGCAACAGATTTCCAACTTCAGCTTGTTAGGAGAGACTAAGGGTTACATATTGATTGCCAAGAGACTCATCAAAATGTTTTCATTGCCAACTTCTTGGCAGTATGAGCTCAGCAATCTTAAGTCAGTCACTTAAAAAAGTAAATATACTGTGTCTGAAATCTTAGCAAGAGACAGATAAGGAATGTATCAGGACCAGAACGTAGTTTACTCAGCTGCTCCCTTTAGTGGCTCTGCCTAGGGAAGCACGATTTAAGGCTTGGACTTCTTTTCTAGAATATTACATGATAGAGCAATACATCTGAGTCATCTTAAATGAACCAAACAGAGCTGTACACCCCACATCACTTCCAAGAACCTACTGCCTGAAAGAAAGTCTACACTATGGAATTAATAGAACAGGTTTATATATGCACAACTATTCATGGCATACTACTTCTCAATTTCACTTAAGTTTAAAGAACTTATCAAGCTATTCTACAATTGAAAACTAAAAATTTACATAGCCAGTTTGACTTACGCCTGTTGAATACTTAGCAGATGTTTTCACAGTCAAACTACCAAAAAGTACCAAAAGTATTCAAAGTATTGTGGTTCCAGGCATTTTTGTAGGATCACATAAAAGAGAGGGTTACACCCTGCAGACCTCTGAAATTTGCACAGATGTTCTCACTTCTCTCCATTTAATCAGGCCATGCCTTCTTTGCATTAGCAAAGAAGATAAATTTAAGACAATGTATTTTCATGCTGTAATCACATTAGCTGAGTTTCAAATGAATTGTTACCTATAGACACTACTTTTAGTCACAGACATCAGAGTTGTTTGGCTTTTCTTTCCCCCCCCCCNAGGATCCAAAGACATGTATCAACATATTAATTTATTAAAATAAAATATGAAGCACTGATGCTAAATAATTTGAATAAATACATTGAAATCAATACAAGGTTCAATACAAAACTTTGAATAGGCAATAGAGTGGATATATGACACATCTAATCTATTGTCTAGTATTGTCACAGATACTGTGACACAGATAATGTCACCCTATGACAGAAATTTACAAATGTTATTACTGTTTCCTAACTCCATGCTGTTTCTTTGCTTTTACATGGACATAAGAATCTTCTCTATTCGTGTATATTTTAACAGTGGTATGATTATATATGGCAATTTTTTGTCTGTATCATTTTTACACAATAGAAAGATAGTATTTTCTTAGTCCTCTGAATACTGACAGCGCACAGAGATAAATGACTATTTAGTATTCCACTATAACTATTAATCAAAATAAGACACTGGTAAAGGTTTCTCCATTAACTCCCTCCAGCTGCAGCTGAACATGACTTAGACAAAGTCAAGACATCTGCAGTATTCAGTGCAGGAAACAACACTGCCCTTCATCTTGACCTTTTTTATCTCTTTTGTATTTAATGAAGGAAAAAAATTCAAATGCAATTAATTTTTTGGTTTATAAAATAACAAAGGCAAATTTAAAATCATAACTCTAAAATGTGTGGTATGGATGAAAATCTATGGTGATGGAAAAACTAGTATTTAATTTTTTAGTTTTTTAGTATTTTAGTTTTAAAAGGCAGCAAATACAAGGCATGTTGCACAAACTGCTTAAGAGTATACATCTTCATATTATCTGAAACCAAAAGTTCTGAAAGCTATTAAAGTCAAGATGCAGTAAACATAACAATCTCATCTGGAAGGCTCCATATAGTGAAAACAGCCACTGCCATTCAGTTTGTCTCAAAATTCGCAGGTATAAAACCATCATGAAAAATGAAAGGCGCAAAAGCCAAATTTCAAAAACAGCAGTGGTCTGGAAGTGAAGGATGAGTTTTCAATGTAGCAAAAGGTTTTGGAGGAGAAGGTAAATAAGCATTACCCAGGTGGCATCAAGTTGTCAACTATTCATGAGTTAAATCAGTGAGATGACAAAAGTCTGAATCACAGTCAGAAGATGACAATTCTATAGCCTGAAATATTCTATATTGTCATACAGCATCATGAATTTATATCTGTCATTACCAGGGAAATAGGATACAAAGTTGACATCAGGTGATAAAGGTCAGGAAACACAAATCAGTCTAGCAGCCTATTTGTCATGTTTTCCATATTACATACCACCAAGAATTATTTCCCACACAGTATTTCTTCTTTAACATTCTGTGTATATGCAATTTCCTGCCCACAAATCTAAGGTTTTACCAGACAATGGAAAATGTGGCATCAATAACACCTCAAGAAATGCTTCAAAGTCTTCAAGCTACTGTAAACAGTGTATAGTTGCAGGAAAAAAAAAAAAAAAAAAGTCTGTTAGAGGTGCAATGATACCTGCCCTCAAAGCACACACATGAAAGACACTGCCACATCTAAGGTCTCTTTCCACAGAATACATTCCTCACTGACTCGGGATAAGGAAATCGTTGTTAAAAATTGCATTAAAATGATAGAGAAGAGGAAAACAGAAGGCAAAGAAAAAAACTCACCAATTATTTTAGCCTGACAGTGGCACTATCCAGAATATTCATTTGTCCAAAGTTTTCAGATGTTTGAGAGTGCACGTAACAGACCTGACACTTCAGGGACACACTGAATCCAGCAGTGTTTGGCTTGTGCTGAGGTCAGTATATGCCCAGAAACTTGACCCATTGGATTTATTTCACAAGCACAGACCAAAAGCACAGCACATGCTCCCTGGATAGGCACGTGCTACAGTTCATGGATCCATAGCATATTTTTGCCTGAGGTTTTCCAGAAAGAAGTACAGAACCATGCATTGTGGCTGTAGTAGTGCATCTTTCCAATTCTCACTGAGACTTCTGTCACTTCTAAAGTTTCCCACACAGCTATCCAACTCCCAAGTCTGACATCTGTGGTAATGGTATTTGACATAACAATGAAAATAACCATGCCAAATATAGTAAAACTATACTATACATCAAAATAAAATGCTGACTGAATTTTACATATTGGAAAAAAAAAAAAAGCATAAATCACTTCTTACAGTTTTTTTTTTTATGTTGACACTGATTTAATTTGTAAAAGCAAGATTGACCATAAAATAGGGTATGTAAACTAACCATTGCATTGTCTTCCCCTACTTCATCTTTTACAGCTTTAAAAGACTAATTTTACATGAATATAACAACACATTTTTTTAAAATCAGTTCTGTTAACTCATCTCAAGAGCATGTGCCAACCCAAGGTTTTTAAGGGATAGTTAACTATGCATCTCCACTGTTTTAGCAAGGCATGTGCATACACAACACACAGAGAAAACCATCCACAAAGCTTTTCCTTAACTAGTAACCTACTTGCTCTTCTCAGCTTTGGGTTAACTGAGGAAAAATTATAGTCAAACCTACATGAATATTCAAGACTAACAATGACCTTGCACTAATCAGCTGAAATAATTAAGGAAACATAGGAAACTGATATATTTTTAAACTTTCAGTCTGGAACTTTGTTAGCTCACAGGCAGGAAAATCTGCAAATAAAAAAAAAAAAAAAAAAAAAAAGAAAATACCAGAAATTCCATCCCATATATAAAAAAGAAAGAAAGAAAGAAAGAAAATGAGGCAAAATGTGAAATATTTTAAAAGAAAATTGATGCTTGGTCTCAGTCAGAGATTTCCTAGGAATACATTCATTAGAAATGAAAGAGTTGCTATCAAGCAATGCCATCTCTAAGCAAAGATGAGTTTTAACAGCTTTCTGCATCTCATTTGTTGTCCTGTAAATATCCATCCGACAAACGTGTGTGATCAAATTTGGTACAGTCTCTCTAATCCAGGAAAAAGGGGGCTGCAGAGTTTATGTCAAATGAAAGTTTCGATAATAAGTGAGATAAAGTGTAGGCTAATACAGAGAAACCCAATTTCATCAAGTTATAAGTCATTGCTATTCAGATGTCTTTGCATTGTCTTTCCCAGGACTCTGGTTTTCATAAAGACTGAAGAGCCTACATGCAGTAGTGTACTGATCCCTATGTGTATTTACTTTGCTGTCATTTACCTGAAAATTTATTACCTCTGAAACACATTTCTGAGTGATCCGTTTCAGCAGAAATCCAGCACACATTTTGGGCTAAAGCTTTGCACCACACAAAACTGTTATACTGCTGCTGAGCTCAGAGCCATCAAACCCGTATAGCTGTGTGTGTACACTGCTCTGCCTGAACAAACATGTTTCAAAAGTAATCTAGAACTCAGATTATCTACTCATGGGTAAACAAAAGCTGTCCATATTTAAGGAGATCATTTTCAAGGATCAGCAAAATATTCTACAGGCATCTCAAATAAGAAGAAAAAAAGGAGCTTAACTGACAAAAATCCCATGAAAACAGTTAAAATGTGAAGGCTAAAAGACAGAAACAACTACTTTTTCATCTACTTCAACGTTCATATTATTCATTTGTAGTAGTGCTTTCTGGATTTCCAGAGAGCAGAATATATCTTTCATGTCACAAGCAACACTTTCCATTAATACATAAGACCCCAATCCAGTGAACAGGCTGATGGTTACACTGTCACATCGTTTCATTATAGTAGTGGGGAACGTATCTTAGAGCAATACTTGGTGCCTTCCCCCCCCACCCCCCCATGCAGGCTTTGAAAAACACTAATCATTTCCCTTAAACTGACAATTTTTTCTAAGTAGAGACAGTTTTCTCTGGGGATAGAAGTACATCAACATAGGAAAAGAATTATTTCTTTAGGGAATAGAAGACTGTTGTTTTTTCTTCCCTCCCAGTACCAAGGTAACAGGTCAGATTTCATAAGTTGAAGAAACAAGCATAGAATTCAATCTGTTTTCCCATATAAAATATTAATTTTAATAACTATTAATGATAAATTAACTTGTATAATCAAGACTGCCTCAATAAACTTTCCAATTACATGTTTGAAGTATTCTTTAAGATTGACATCATTAATACCAATGAAAATTAATAGGAATTCCACAATGTTCTTTAGTGCATCAACAGAATATCCCCCAAGGGAATTATTAAGCAATACCTATATTTAGCAGTAATATAAAAGAAAATGGTTAGAAAAAAGTTGTCATGTCAGCAGTCCTTATTAATAGTAGAAATTGAGTCACTCCATTTTTCTTTAAAAGTCTTGCAGAAGAAAGGCAAGGGATGATTTTTTCTTATTTTGTTAATATGGCAACCATAAATCTGATTTGGAATACATGATTCTAGGAAAGTTGGCTATAGCTAGACATAATCAGCAAAAGAACAGACGATATACAGTGCTTCAGTGAATAATGCTTTCCTGTGGTTTGAATATGGCTGGTGTAGAAGAATCTTTCAGCAACTTTAACTAAAACTGAATCTGCATTACATTCATCACCCTGTTAATGACTATAGGGAAACAGCAACACACTTGTTCAGGTCTGAGGTTCTGCCTAGAGACTTTTTCCTTCTTTCCCTTTCCTAATTTAGGAAAGATTCTGCTTTCCATTACTTTCAGATTGAATTTGACTAGTAAAATGACAGAACACTGGGTGAACGATCCTGAAGTGCAAAATTTATTCAAAGACGTAACTTCAACAATATGTGAAGTAATACGAGTGCATTTTCCTCATTTTCCAACAGTAAAACCTCTATTTCTGTAATTGGGCACTTCTCTCCTGGGACTTCAATAACAAGGTGGGTGCACCAAGAGGTGCAAAGAGGGTGGCTGGGAGCACAAAGAAGGTACTCACATGCTTCTCCACACTCTGCGTTCCCATGTGCTTCCTCATCTGCATTCTTTTGCAAGTCTGCATATATAGCTGGCTAGGACTAATTTAAAATTCCTCACTTAGACAATGCATTCTTGCCCGAGTGGTGCACAGCTGCTTCAGTCATTTAGAATATTTTGCAGGAGGTTGGTTTTGCTCACAAGTGAACATTTTCCCTAGTGTCTGCTATAAATTAGCTTATGTGTGCAAATAAAGGAAGTTCTATTGCATTATGTTTGGTGAGTTTCCTTGTGAGAAAACGCTCAACAAGACAAGTTAGCCCTACAGTTATACTGTTTTGACTGTATGCATTTCAGAAATTTTATTTCCAAGTTAATAATGAAAAGCAGTTTTTGTCAATGGAAATCTTGCTTTTATTGGGAAACCAGAGAAAGGGAAATGGTAGACAGGTAGGCAAACATGGTCTAATAGCTATTTGACAGACATTGCTATAATATTATTATATTAAAAAACACATATATAATACATATTATATATAGTTATATAACAGTTACGTAATTAATATATAATGTAACATTATTATTAACGTATATTATTGTAATATGTGTAACTGAAAGTTTTAGCCAGGTGTTCTTAGCATTCATATAATCAGAATTTATGTAATAAACTTTTAAAAACATATTTGCTTGTAATGTTTTGAACAGTTAAACAGCTGCTTGAAGAGGAAAACACGCAACTTCCTGCTACAATGTGCATTTTAATTCAGAAAATCCTGATTTTATTCCCTTGGATTCAGAGCACCACAACTACACTTTAAAAACAAACAAACAACAACAACAACAACAATCCAGAGTTAATGAGTTTTTAAGACAGGGTCTTATTTTAAACTTCCACCTTACAAAACTCCATCGTAATATAAGCATATACACAGATGAGAAACTATTTAGGTCAGTTAACTGTCCAAATACCTTTTTGTAGAGACAACAAAAGTGCTCAATATCATATGAATTAATACCACCATAGCTGTGTGGCTCATAACTAACAAAAAATTAAATCAGATTTAAAGCCACCCACTGAGCTGAAAATATTTAGAATTACAACTGTAGCACACTATAATGAAGGATTTCACAAGCTTTACATCCTTATTGCAGACAGCTCGTTCATTAAACATTTGATGATGTGAGAAAAACAGAACACTGTGTGAAAACCTTCTGTCTAGCATAGCAACAAAAATAAATATTTCATTGAAAAACCCTCAAACCTGTAAGCGAGGCTACTTTTATTACTTGTATAGTGTCTGCTTTATCTCCTGGGTGGCCAAAAATGCACTAGGCAAAGGAAAATGAAGAAGTTTTGAAAAAAAAAAAAGAGAGAGAGAGAGAGAGAGAGAGAGAAAGGAAAAAAAAAAAAAAAAAACTCTCATTCCTTTGTGTTAGACTACTTGGAATACTAAGCCTTCCCTGAAAATCTGGGTTATATTTCCATACCTTGTAAAACACTCTACATACAACCTGGCACAACACACCCCTGAGAGGGTTTATCACACACCGAACTCCTTGTCTTTTCAAAACATTTAAAAGGCAACCTACTGACATATGACAAATTTCCATGGACAGCAGCAGCTGCGTGGCCTGGTGTTGTTGCCACTATTAACCTCCGTTACAATCTGATGGCTGAATTAAGTTGTCTGCCAGCAGTTCCAGCTGGCATAATACATTACTATGTGGTGTCATGCTGTTTAGCTATGGTCAGTGTTGTGACATGCTGAGCTCCATGTGTTTATCCTCTTTTCACAGATGAAGCTTAAATCCTGGAACTTCATGCAAAGTACTGATTTATTTAAGTCATAGCCAGTCCAAGCCTTATCAGTTCTAGTTTTATATAAATTTCAGCAAAATAAACTTCTAAACAAATGAAATTCATCTCTGCACACTGTAGTACCATACATGACAAGACTGGGAAGAGGATAGTCTGAAGACAGCTAAATTGCAGGCTGGAGGCAAATAAAGTTTCATATCTTTGTATTGCCTGGCTTTCAGATTGCTGTGAGTGTTGAAACAGCCTGGGGAAGATTAGCACAAATTCAGGATAGTGTCCTACAAGCTATTTTTGGCTGGCACCTAATCTTGATTCCACAAAGAAGCACAATCCCTTCCCAAAGGGCGTTCGAAGAAGCATTTGCAGGATATCAGAAAGAATCTAATTTGGTCCAAGTGAGCATATATGTAAAACAACAAGTGTTGACACTTTGCTAATGTCTACCCATTTAAAGCAAAGGTGCCCAACTTACTGTCCACAGGCACAAGTGATCCACACCTGGTGTCCTGTTTTCTGAGGGTGGGTACCAGCACAGGGCGCAGGCTGCAGACCTACCCATCCAGTAGGGGCAATAATCAGTTTCAAACTTCTGTTTTTTCCTACAGATATCCATCCCTTTCATACCATGGCTCATCAGTTAACGAGCAGAAGACTGGGGGCACTGGGAGACGTGATGAGCCAGAGACGGTTGCTGGCGCTATGCCTTCCCGAGGCTCAAGTTTGCTCAGTTTGCTCAGGGAGAGAGGTGTACCATGCGCAGGATGCACCGGCTGTGACCCCCCCACCAGCCATGGAAAACCACAGGTTTTCCAGCTATGAACAGTGAGTTTACCTGCACGGGTGCTCGTATGCACACTAAGCCTAACGTACCTTGAAATCACCAGTCTGCTGCACAGCTCAAAACGCTCCTCTGGGTATGCAGAGGTACCTCAGTCCTTACTTGATGCACAGCTGCCTACAGAACAGCAGGCTCTGGGTGCCAGAGAAAGAGCTGAAGCACATAGACATCTTTGACATTAACAAAACTAACCGTTCTGCAGTCAGAGTGACTGCACCGCTCTCTCAGTGGATCAGCTGTTAGCCATACCTGCTGGGAAGGTCCTTCACCAGCTTGGTTATCAACTCTCAAACAGCTCCAGTTTCCAAACCAAAAAGCAAAATGCTCAGGCAAGTGTTGCTTCAGAAGCAGCAACTCCTGCCCATCCACGGTTTCTTTGCTTGAGAGAAAGCCTGTTTTTAGCACTCCTCATGGAAGGTTCAGTGAGACAGGCTGCACTTCATTACTGCAATCTGAACCCCACAAAATCATTGATATCCACTCTGCCAGAAATGGGAGAACGTTAAAACCATGTGTTCATACACTGTATTGCTCTGAATGTTATATTTACTTCTAACACACTAAGTTTGAAGCTGCATACAGCTATGACTTCAAACAGATTTCTGAATCTGAATTTAAGAATAGTGATTGAAGAGCAATTCCATTGTCACGGCCCGTTTTGAGACATTGAGAATATTTCATAGTGGTATTTTGACAAACAACTTGTTATTTGAGAAACAACTGTTTCTAGTCCTCTCCAAAGGCAAAGACTAGTTTAGTTGTTTTTTTTTTCCCCACATTTCACTATATTATATATGCATCTTCACAAACACTATTATGTTTATTACTGCAAAGCCTTATTTAGAAAAATAAAATACAAAAAATGTTCCATGTATTTCAAAGTGTATTACTTTTTCTCTTCACTATCCAGTTACCTTTCCTTAAAAATAGAACTATATTTTAAGATGAATAACTTTTTGAAATGCAGACAACGAAGCAAGGACAACCTTCCTGAGCAAAGCAAATTAATGAAAAGGATGGGACTTTATACAGTCCTATTGTTATTGATTGCATTCACCACGGAGCTCTGGAAACAAGAAAGATAATCCTTTCACTAATATTATACTAGCTCACTATTATGCTACATTTAGTAGGTTCTGAGATTTTCCTGCAAGATCAGCTTTTTCCTCCCATGCTATTTTTAATGGCATCGACCTTTATTGTTTCTGATATTGAATCAAAACAACGAGGCCGTTACCTGTGGCTCCGTGTGGAGCTGACAGGAGGCAGCCCTGTCTCCACCACTGCGCTGACCTGTTTGAGATGGGACTGGACTCCCTGCTGACACTGAGCCTGCGTTCTTCCCCTCCCTAATTACAGCAGCAACTATAATGAAACCTTACAACACTACTAACAAGCTCCACCACAACACAGAGCCTGATCGTTTCCAAAAGGTTACCTTTTTTGCAGTTACAACCATTCTTTGAGCAGTTACTTAAGCCATATCAAAAGCTCAGAGAAAAATTGGGAAACAAACTCTTTATACGCTTTTCTGCGATCAAAATGACTTCTAAATGGTGTTTTGGTTTTGTTGTGTGGGGGCTCTTCTGGGGAGGAAGGGAGCGATGTCTTTCAATCAACTTGAATGAGAGTCTTTCCCAAGCAAGCAAAATGTGTAAGGAATGCAGAACGGAGCCCTTGAGGTATTTGGGGGATGGTGAGGGAAACAAAATTAAAAGTGACTGAGGTGCCTCTGTTAAAACCATCTACTTTGTACGCACATGAACATTTCCTCATTAAAGATTCATAAAGACTTTATAGTTTTAATGCACATGTGGCCAGTGTTACAGTTCAATAGCCAGAACTCTTAAAAAGAAAAGGAAAAGAGATAAGAGGAGATACTTTGCTGTTTTTTTAATTGACTCCCTTTTCAGAGGAGATAGAAACCTGCTTTTTTACACACTAAAGCACAACTGCTGCAAAAGCCTGTCATTGTAAGAAAGGCCTGAACAGATGAAAAACAAATCAGCGTGTCTGTAGTAATCCATATTCACAACTGCTGCCCATTTCCTGCTTCTGAATTCCTGCATTTTCTTGCCCCAACAAAGAATGAAACCACAACCCTCAGTCACAACCCTTTTCTACAATCACCTACCTTCCTGTGAGGAGCACCTGAATGGCTCCTTAGCAGCAAAAGATAATAAGGTGCACAAGTAGAAAAGGATTAAGGAAGGGAAAGAAACACACACACGCACACCTTATATCAAGTTCAAAGTTTGCACACAAAAAGCTCAGCCCTGGATTTCTGTAGGTCAGCCAAGGTTAGTGATGACTTCAGCAGGATCTGCCCATAACTACTGCTGTTTAAGAACACAGATTTTTTTTCTTGATGATCATGCTTTTCTGATGCAGGTTATACTCCATTTCTCCTACAGTCTGAGTAGTCATAATAGATGTGCCTCACAAGCTCTGGTAATGTTGCCAATCTCCCATACTGTTACTTTATTTTTGTTGGAAAGGTGAAATACTTCCACTGCTCTGCTCCTTGTCATTTTCTTCTGCTGTCCAAATTACCTGTTTGACTTTTCAGGGATTCCTTATTTTCTCTTTTTGCCAGAAAGCTGTCAGCACCTGGTAAAAAGCACCAACAAGATGGAAGACAGGCAGGCATCAACAAACCACCATTAAACTACCCAATCTGCTATAGGGGAGTTACAGGAGGATTTAGTTTCATGTCAGTAGACCTCTGGCATAGTTCTGCAAAGGAAAAGTTTTGCAATGGAGCAAATAACTGTGTAAGGATTGCCCTCCAGTGTTTTTAACTTTTTTTTTTTTGGACACTCCTAAATCATTTTTTTCAATGCAACATTGCAACATAGACCATCCACTCTTTTGCCAGATCCTCCCTTCAGTGCCCTGCAAAGCAGATCAGATGCATATCATTTTTAAGCAATACCCACTCAATGCGGGTCATATTGGTGTAGGTGGATGGTTGGACTAGATGATCTTGGAGGTCTTTTCCAACCTTAATGATTCTATGATTCTAAGTGGGCACACTATGCCTGTGGTGTAAACAGATTCAGAGAAATGATTTTTTTCTCCTTTTTCAGCAGCTCTTTGGTACCCTCCCTTCTTCCTGTGTTAGTATCAGCATCCCCTCCCTCAGTCACGTGTCCTCTACATCTTCCTAAACTACCTCCACTGTCCTACCAGCCTAAGTTCTCCATCTCTGCTCTTTCCATCTTGATCATTCTTTAATCTCATACCCCATTTCTCCTGCTCATATTTTTATCCTGTCTTTTACCCTTTCCACTAGTTTTCTTAACAGCAGAGGCCTTAGTCATAGTGCTTTAAGCCAATAACTATATTACCATCTACAACGATCACCTTCATCTCCTGGTCGGTTGAACACGTGGTTTCCTGATGATGGTTAGTGTGCTGTTTGGCTTGGTGCTGTGACACTTCAGCATGGACAAGAAGCTCAAAGGGTATTGCAGCTCCGCGCTGCATCCAAAACATGTAAATGCCTGATAAATTAAGCAGCCTTCCTACACACCAATTTCCAATTCCATCTAGCTTCTTGTTATGGTAAATCCAATGCTAGTGTCCCTATATTAGTAAAATGTTTAGTGTTTTCAGTTTGACTTTCATTCCCCAGAATTATTTGGCAATAAAATTCTCTATATCCCAAGAGAATTATCTCACTATTGGCTTCAGGAAGACAGAATATTTTTGTAGTGAATGACCACATCTGTACTCTTTCAAGCTTAGTTAGACATTAATAATGGGTACTACCATTCTGCCTACAAATTTTCATGCTCGTGATATCTTACATTTACATTAAGAATGACAGATTAGACGGTATACTTGTAATAAATGTCAGTCACAAAAGCACACAACTCTGCTGGTAGCAGCAACAAACTTTTATGAAGACATGCAAAATGTAATTTTGATCAATGTAAGTTTGTTCAATTATTTTTCTCAAACTTTACTGCAGTATAAGCTTACTTTGCTAAGTATTCTTGTGATTAGAGCATGTTCTGCTACTAGATATTCCATAGTATTATGCAAAAGCTATTTGTATGCTTATGTCCCCCCACCTAGTATGGGCAAAGACAATCACGTTGACCACTGTAACAAAGGATACTGTAAACAGTAAGAGCAAGTCCCATTATGACACCTAGATTTCAGGGGAAAGGCAAATAAGATATTTGATACTTTTCAGTAACAGGTATCTCATACATCACCATGAGGAAAATTTCAAGATTCCTTATGATGACGTTCCATAGCCTCACAACCATAGCAACCCTTATAACATTATTTCTTAAAAATCTTTTTACAAGTAAAATCAACATAAAAAGACAGATAAATCTACGGTAACGTTGTCATTTTCTAGCATCCTAGGCTTAACATCTCTTAATTTATTCTGCTAAAATCAGAGGCACTCCTGTCATCATCCCGTCTGAGTTGCTTATAATAAAATAAATACTACACTTGCAAAAATTCTTATTTTAAGTGACCACATGATATTAGATTTTTAGATGAGAATTTATATATATGTATATATTAAATGTTTTTTATTGAATTCAGTTGCACAACATGTAGATATTCATTTATAGGCATGCTAAACCAATGATATTATAATTCCTTCATGTACTAGGCAATCAGAATTTTCATACTCTATTCCCCAATTAATGAGGCTGCAATTTTTCCATCAATGCATTTCAATCACACACACTATTGTTAGTTATCCTCTAGAGCCCTGTATGCATCCTAAAACTCATTTTCCTTTTTTTTTTTATGCACACAAATCCAGCAAGTTACTGCAAGAATGATTTTTACTGGGAATTTCCACCATGTTTATACACTCACACATAAAGCACAAAGTGAATGTTGTTAGAACATTGCTTTCATTGTTTAATATAATCTTTGCATAAATGTGAGGGATATTGTTTAAAAGTTTGCAATTCAGCCAAATGAAAATAGATTATATTAATGAACTGTGGAGGACCTGAAACTAAGGGACAAATCTCTGCCAGATTTCAAGTCCGAATATTTCAAATCTGAACGTAACAGTGTTGAGAGAAGAGAGACGAGTGGATAAAAATCACAATTTTGCATAATTTCTTTAAATCCTGGCCAAAACCCCTTTTCCATTTGTCCTCAGAAAGAACTCAGCTGCTTTTTAATGAATCTCTGTAAGAAGTTAACCCCTGGCTTAACCTAAAATAAATCAAACAGCCACCAAAAGATCTGATGAAATTATTAGCACCAGAGATTAAAAATACAGAATTAGAACAAATCTGTACTAAGCTTTTGGAAGAGACTTTTTTATAGGGAAAGAAAAAGAAGATCTGAAAATTAAAGTTTTAACCTTTTACAGATTTCTTTGGAAAACTAAGTCTGCATTTTGGAAGGTTTTTAAAGGAAAGTATTATACAAATATTCTATATAATTTAAGTTCTAGAAAAAAAAGAAAAACATGCATTTCAAAATTACATTTGCCTAAAGGTTAGCAACACTAATTTTAATGAGTGTATCTATTATATTCCATGCAAATACAGTATAGAATTATATTAAACAGTTATAAAAATAGTACATAAAACATATTTAGAAAGAATTCTATGATGCAGTAGTATTTTTTTTTTCCAGAAAAGGGAATTTATGATCCATATTTATTATGCAACCAAGCAAACCAAGAATGGGTATCCAAACTTACCACTGTTCAGAGTATATAAAACAAAACAATACAGAAGTATTTGAGATGTATTAGATTGTTGAGTATATTTTAAGCAAAATTCATTCAGATCAAATGATGGCTGATGTAAAATGTGTTATTTCAAGAATGAACTCATCTCCAACATCACTTCAAACATAGACTTGTTCAGGTTAAGATAAACTATACTTCTTTAGCTCTAGTAACAGTCAATTAATTTGTCATGATGATTACTGATTAGCTTTAAAAACATCTTCTAACAAAGTTTACCTGCCAATAATAGGCAAAAGAAACCAGAAATAGGAAAGACAAGTCATCGAGGGGTAGTGTATTATGTATATAGGTACCTTCCTTACCCAAACCGCTACCTTCCTCCTAAAGGTGTGGTAATCTGTAATCACTTCCATTGCCTCCATCTCTGAGAGAAGAGGAGGAAGAGGAGGGAACAAAGAAGGGGGCAGAGGATAGTGACCTCTGGCAGAGCTGCTCTTTGTGTTTCTATCAGCCCCTTCCTGAATTGTTTCTTTAAGTCTTTTCTTTGACTTTGTTAGGAATGAAGCAAATAAGCTGCAAAACAGCCACCTTCAATTTAATTCTATAAAGTCAGGTAGGACAAAGTTAAATGGAAATGCCTAGGCAAATATCCTAGAAAAATATACTAAAAAAAAAATACTAAAAAAAAATATACTAAATATACTAAAAAATATACTAAAAAAAATAACACTGAGAAATCCCTTGTTTTCAGCAATAGAATAAAATGAAATAAAATATGACTAGGAAAATTGAAGTCAATAAGCCAGAAAACAAAGCTGATACATGCCCAAATCTAACATACAGCAAACTCCCAGAATAGCTGGCATGCAAAAGAAGAAACGCCAATTAAGAACAAAAAAAAATTGCTTTGACTTATAGCATTCTGGGATGTAGGTAGCTTGCTGGGTAATTGGCTGATTGACTGTTCTGCTAACTTTCTGGGTGAGTGGTGGAGCAGGCAGGCTAACTTCCTTCAGGCTCACCACTGGCAAATTGGCACTGATATTGTACACACATGCACATGCGTTCTCTTTTTATTTTCTTTGAATCCACATTCACTCTGTCTCACACAGGAGCTTGAAACTTCAATGGGAAATGAAAGGTAATTGCATCTAGAATAAATATTGCCAAAGTGGCAGTATTATTGTGATCTATCAGCTTATACTTAGCTAACCTGAATATCCTAGCAAGCGATGCAAACAGTGCTCCTGTGTAGCTGTAAGGTAGAAATTCATGATGATTTGTGCTATTCTTAATGTCAGAACATTGGCTTATGAGCAATGAAGCTAGGAGGTAATATTACCAAAATAATATTGAATTTAAAAGATTGTTCTGAAAGTCAAGATCAGTACAAACTGGCCAAGCATGCTACTACCTCGATATTGAAACAAGAAAAGGGGTCATTTAAAGTTTTCAGCCTGCAGATAGATTGCTCTTTTTACATTAGTCCATTACTAAAGTTTGACAGCAAAATCTGTAAGCCGGTATAAAAGGTTCTTTCACTCATTCTGCAAGACTGATAATACATTGCGCGATCCTTTCTGCTTTTTGCTGGCTCACCACACCTCATTAGAGTTTGTTTTTCATATATCCCATATATCATCTTTTAAATGTTGTTGAACTACACAATGACTTAAATAGGTCACCAGAAAAGCTTTGGCTTCAGAAAATTTTCTTCACAGAAGTCTGACTGTGAAACACAAGGAAGCGTACGTGCTATTTACTGTTCCCAGATATCTTATATGGTTTAAGTTTTCTGTAAATCCAGTTAATGAAAACAGTATCCACATCTGCTTTTATATGAGAGTAACTTACCAGGAAAATTGGGACATCAGTGGGACTTTTTCATAGTGTACCACCAGTAACTTCACTAGTGTATCCTAAAGATTTATTCTATTGAAGCTCAGCCCTACTAAGACACCAAATATTTGAAGAAAGGTATTTGCTTGGTTCGTTCAGCAAAAGAAATCATGGCAGACCACGAGCTAGCAAGATGCACAAGTTGAAGTAACAACTACAACGACAATGACATGACTGTACAGGCTTTTGCATATGTTGGCATGAGCCCAGAGCCCTGAAGAGTTCATGCTCTGATTGCTGGCATGTTTAACTTCACATGTCCAGTATATCTACTTGGTAAATTACTAATTATATTCTTTGTGGACCTCAACCAGAGACATGGTTTCACTTGTCAGCCTGAAACTACCTTTCTTCCTAAAAAGTTTGCTAATGAAATGGCTGGCCGGCAGCATGCCAGCTATGTTTTCTGAAGAAACATGGGCTGCTCCTGTGAAAGAGGTGGAGCATGAAGGAATTGCATCTCCACAGCATGGAGGTGTGGAAAGACACAAGGGCTACTGAGAGGCATTAGGCAAGCCGAAGATGTGAAACTTGGTTTAGCTCACTTACGTGAGAATTTGAGTTTCATTCTTTCATTGAGGAATTTTCACACTAAAATGTTTTAATGGATGTGGGAAAAATAAGCCAAAAGTGAGAGATAATATAGGACTTCATGCACACTTATAGAACTGTTTAAATAATTATACACATTTAATACTACATGCAAGAGTGAAGTGTCTGTCTTTGTTGGTTAGTTCAATACAATATAAGTAGACAGAGTGATGTGGGGACACAAATATGATGACAAAGGACAGAATCATTTTTTATATGATCCTGTAGGAATCACATGCCTAGGAAAAGAATATTTGAGAGAGAGAGAGAGAGAGAGAGAGAGAGAGAGAGAGAGAGAGAGAGAGAGAGAGAGAGAGAGAGAGAGAGAGAGAGAGAGAGAGAGAGAGAGAGAGAGAGAGAGAGAGAGAGAGAGAGAGAGAGAGAGAGAGAGAGAGAGAGAGAGAGAGAGAGAGAGAGAGAGAGAGAGAGAGAGAGAGAGAGAGAGAGAGAGAGAGAGAGAGAGAGAGAGAGAGAGAGAGAGAGAGAGAGAGAGAGAGAGAGAGAGAGAGAGAGAGAGAGAGAGAGAGAGAGAGAGAGAGAGAGAGAGAGAGAGAGAGAGAGAGAGAGAGAGAGAGAGAGAGAGAGAGAGAGAGAGAGAGAGAGAGAGAGAGAGAGAGAGAGAGAGAGAGAGAGAGAGAGAGAGAGAGAGAGAGAGAGAGAGAGAGAGAGAGAGAGAGAGAGAGAGAGAGAGAGAGAGAGAGAGAGAGAGAGAGAGAGAGAGAGAGAGAGAGAGAGAGAGAGAGAGAGAGAGAGAGAGAGAGAGAGAGAGAGAGAGAGAGAGAGAGAGAGAGAGAGAGAGAGAGAGAGAGAGAGAGAGAGCGCCATTGGGAATTATCAAAAGGGGAGAAAATGAGAAAACAAAACTTCAGGACATACATCTATTAGCACAGTGACCCAACACAGAGGTAGAAAGGCCTGAAATTCTGTTATGTCAATATGGATGAAGGAAGAAAGCATGCATAAAAATCATTTCCAAATGTGCTGTTGCTAACCCCTTCCAAACAGGCAGGTGCCTTCTGACATTCCATGTGCATCTTCCACCCCTCTGATAATATTTATGATTTTATCATACTGTTTTCCTACTTTTGCTAGATGTTTTTCCTTTCATTGTCACTGCTTAACATAGATTAGGACAAGGCAAGCAGAAAAGTAGGAAATAGCTGAATGAAGGAGAAATTATGTCAGAGATATTAGCTAAGATGAATTTTCTCATCTGACAGTAAGACAGAATCTGAATACATGAGCAGATAGGTGTAAGGGAACCAGGGAGCAGCTGCTGTGGAATAACAGAGTCAATAGGAAAAAAAAAAAAAAAAGTGAGATAAGGCTTCAGAAGAAAAAGCATTTCATTTGATTTACCAACTACAAAGTGATTATCACACATCTCTACTCATACACCTGAACACAAGAAAATCAGGAGAGAAGGCCTGTAACAAAAGGTTTGTATTTTATCCTCTATCTCTGTGCAGATTACAGTTTAAATAAAACTAAATAAATAAAAACAAACCCCCGGATGATTAATTTACTGAATTCTCAGTTCTAGAAACATCAAAAAGAAACAAACTTTCGCAACCCATATCCAGTAATGTCAGCATTCAACCTGAAAATACGGAGAACAGAAATAAAAATAAGTAGAAAAGTAGGAATCAATGCAATGTCATCAGCAGGAAGCTTTCAAGTTTCACAGTGTTTAAATGACAATTTGGTCAGCACTGGATGGTTACAAAAGCCCAGAGAAAGACCTCCTAAGCCCTAACATCCCAGTGAATTTCCAGAGGGTATTTATTGCATGTAGGTTCTCCAGAGGGGTCTTCTGTGTATTCACCTGTATGAAAGCTTTACAGCACGAACATGACTTTTGGATGTTAAACTAAGCTGAAAAATTACTTGTCTGAGTATTCAGTAAACAGGATGCAAATCCATTTTTCAGAATCTTTAAAAAAAAGAATATATTGTCATTGGATACAAACTAAATCTTTGCAGATAATGATCTTACTTTTAGATACATTTCATGCTTTGTGCCCATAAATACAAACATTTAATGGTTATTTTCATGATGTCACTGAGATTATCCTATTTTTGGTTTGCTTAGCCAAGGAAAGTAAATATTACAGCATTGTTTATTAGTGGTGAACACTACAATGAGAAATGGATTCGTTTAAATTAAAGGATAACAGTACTATAAAATAATATGGATAAAGATAGGCTATGAGTACATTTAGACCACAGATTAGAAAAAGTAAAAATAATAATAATTAAAAAAAATGTTTAGCTATTACAGAAAAAAAAAAAAAAAAAAAGATTTGGAGTAGCCTTCACATTGTTTGTTCAAAATGCTGTTTGAAACTGCTACAGAAGGGGGTTTATGCCCGGCTGGGGTTTACTAGAATTATAAATTGCAGTTTGTGGTACAAATCTTTGCATGTCCCGAGTTGAAGCCTCTCTAGGCATCTCCAAGGACCAGCAAAAACTTTTTACTTCTTGCTTGATGCAAGACGTGGCTTCCGGAGGTTCCCTCCCTGCTCCTCCCTTTTCATTAAAATGCTAAAAAGGGCCAAGAGAGGGGGTGTTGCATGGTGCATGCTGCTGGCTACCTGAACTCATTAGGCACTGAAAAAACGTCAGGTGCCTGTGTTAGTGTACCTTGCTAGGACACTCACAGTTAAAGGGGCAGTCAGCTTGCGACTGATAGGATTTATTTGTTCCAGTGGCAAAGAAACAAAAAGAAAATTAAAAATGACACATTACAATTTCATCTCCTCTGACACATTATATTTTTAAGGGACATTATTTTGAACTGAAGTTTCAGCGTTCTTAATAGAGTGCTGGAAAGCAATTAATGGGGTGGCTACTTTATGGTGTATGGGATGAGAGGGAGCATTGAACGAATTTTCTTTTTATCCCTGGAAGTAGCCTGGCTGCAACCCATTCTGGTCTCACATTCCTAAATATTTTTGTAAGTTCACATAACTCTGTACAGTAGGAAAGCTTAATACAGTACTTAAACTTCACTCAACTGGGAGAATTGTCCCTTGTGAGGCACAGCCACTTCTCAGAAATACCTAAAAGCAATTAATGGTACAAAGGGGAAAAAAGCTATCAAATGCTCAACTTAGCTGCTGACACACTACAGAAAACACTGCTTTGTTCTGAACACAATGTACTTTAAACTCCCATTTCAGCTGAAAAGCATGTCTTTAAGGCCTTTTAAAAAGTATTACCTTACTTTGCATTGAAACAAATGTGAATATCGAACATTAAAAAAAAATAGAACACTTGCCGAAAATAACAAATGCACCATGTGTCTAGAGAACGCACATTAGCTGTAAAAGTTTCTGTCATTGGCCAGTAATTACAGCATCATAGCAAAAGTGTTACAGCTATGGTTGAGAGGGCATGCTTTTTAATTTATATATATATATATTTTTTTAAGATATCTATAACTAAAATCATTTTCCCTGATTTAGTATCTTTCATATTTTTCTTAGACAGAAATGAATTGATTTGAAGAGTTTCAAGCTGCCCCTTTGGCAGTTTTCTGGGTTATAAAAGCATGATAAAAACATTTTATTTATGCTTCAACAAGTTTTTTCCATTATGCTAACTCAAGTGGCTTATTTTTAACTAAAATTGCTTATTTCTATGAGATGAAGCTCACTATCATTGCGCAGAATAATTTCAGTTTATTCATTCAAGTACACAAGCTAATAAAAATACACATTTTTATTCCAGCACAATGTTTCTCTCTGTATTCTCCTCAGCAAAACACTTTCTAAAGTAGACCACAGAGGATTTTTTTAATTCTTTTTTTCACAGAATATGTGCATAGCTCAGACTACACAAACATCCTCTATAGCTCTCCCAGTCACTTTCCATTTCAAGAACGAGGCAATTTGTGTTAACACAAGACAGCTTATCATGTGCTAAGTCTGCATGCAATTTTCTCGTGAGAACAACCATTTTGTACCTACTTGACACACGCAGCACTATACTACACCCAACTAATCAATTCTGTCTATATTAAGAAGTGGGGAGAAAAACTGCCCACAGCTGTTATATTACATCAGCTTTCCTAACTACTTCAGACAACTCATTTTGGGTTTGTATTTTTTTTTTTTTAAACTAAATTGGCATAAAACATAGTCCTTCCTTCTACTTCTTTTCAAGCACATTCTATTTTTTTTTTCATCTTCTCAGAGATACTCGTTGAAGTACAAGAGTCAAAGAACGAGCTATGCTTTCTGCAGGCACCCCCCAAAAGTTTTGAGGGCAACAAGATCCAAGGATCAGTGGTTGCCCTTGGCAGATTAATGCACTATTCTGATATAAGTGAGTAATAGCAGGTTTTTGTCAGAGACCTCATGGGTCTGTAGACCTAAACTTTTGGAATAGAATAAATTTTACATATTACTGTTTTTCTATAAATAAGCAAATGAGAAATGTCTGTCTGAAATGTCAATTGATATCAAGTCAGAGAAAGAGAGGAAAA
>VXAA01006093.1:985177-1018351 GCA_013399115.1 Anseranas semipalmata
AAAAATAGAGAGGAAATGTTTTCCTCTATTTCTAAACACTGATGCTTTATTTGCAATACATTAGGATTTCATTTACTGATTTCTTTCAATAAATTTGTAATTCTATCTTTATTCCAGATTTTCTCTGAAATATTTGTAAACATCTTTATAAACCTCCTATCATTGTTACAACTGAGAGTTAACCAGTCAATAAATAACACACATCAGAACTACTATTCATTCCATAGCATTTAACATTGCCAGTATTAAATGAAGTATTTGTTACATTTATAACTGTATGTAGAGAAAAGTTAATATTCATTTACATAGATTGTTCAGACAGTTAGCTTTATCCTAAGCCTTGAAGGTGCTTAAGGGATTATTCCAGACCTTGAAATACATTGTTTACTTTCAAATTACAGTTAGACTAGTCATCATATACTTATACCATATACTGGTATCATACACTTACTTACCTGCCTTAATACACAACCATAAACAGCATGCACATCACATACATATGTAGTAAAATACTAGCTAATGTTGAATTAAATATATTTTTACTTTTTTTTTTTTTTATATGGAAACATTCACTTGTCATAGAAATATATTAATGAATTCATAAAATGTAACTACTTTATACCAACAGCTCCATACAATGAAGGCATTCTTAGGAAGGAACATCAAAATAATTCAGCTTAAGCTGCAGGAGATATTTTAAGATGGGAATGATATAATTACTCATTTTAGATGCATTGGCAAAGTAAATTGCCCATAGATGTAAAAAAATGAACTTTTAGGCTTGCCGACATGATTATTTTCAAATGAGTGACCTATCTATAGAGAAAACAGTGTTACTACAGTAGAGTTGTACTGCGCATTTATTCCACTGAAGTTTCCAGATGTTTTCTCCCTAATTCATCAGTTGCTTCGGAGCAGATTAGATGGAAACCTCATTCTCTACCCCCTCTAAACACTGGCTACAAACACACAATCACAGAGCTCTATCAATGTCATTGTCTGCTCTAGTGATAAATGCTGTCCAATTTCTTTGTCTAGAATACAATTAAAAATGGAAGTATTGGAGACAAGTGAGTTAAACAACCCAAACTGTATGTCAGGTACATTAGTGTTACCATTACATATACCAGTCTTCACTGTGATAGTGTACACAGTGTAGTACAAGTCTTTGACTGGATGTTTATTTTAGTTCCAAATTGATGGTAGTGCCTTCCTGTATTTTCCATGTCCATTCCCATTCACTCATTTCTATTCCGTTTCTTAACTTGACAATTGCTTAGAAATTGTACTGTGCAGTACAGTTCACAACACCTCAACTTTGTTACCCGAGGTTTGTTTCTACATTTAAAATATGAAGACTTTTTAATTGAAGGTGGAAAGAGGCTGATCAGTTACTCACAGTCTCTCCAGGGATCTCAGCCCAAAGAAAGAGCCATTCTTCAACCATAAGATCTTGTTGTTACTCAGAATCCTAGAAGAAGTCAGGAAAGAATTTGGTTAATAGAACATGATAATTCCACTGATTAAAAACATGTAATTATAGTAAATGACTGCTCTGTAAAACACTAATCACAAAATTCTGTGCTTCATTTGCATTTTCCCATCAGAGCAGTAAATAAAGATTACCATTTCCTGCAGTACATAGTTTCTTATTTATTAAATAAAAGCACATTCAAGAAATATGTCAACAAATGAACTTTGACTATGACTTGAAAAGTATAACATTGATGTGTCCCCTCATCACTAGTAGATCCAAAATTACCACTGGCAAAGGTATTTGTTGGACTTCCCTGTCAGCAAAAGGGTTCATGAAGCAAGGGACGTGTTAAAAACTGTTCCACTAGACTAGAAGATCTGACATAGCAGATCTACCAGCCCCAACCTGTTCTCTTAAATACTGAAATGGAAAACAGAGAAAACATTTCCTTTTCACTTTCTATAGGAGAGACAAAAACAAACAAACAAAAACTCAATCTTTTACCACAAAAACAGACAGTCAAAAATGCTTTCCTTTTGCAACCTCTCTACAGAAGAAATTCAGTAATTCAGCTCTGTCTGTCCCATTCACAACCAAGTCCACACACAAACTGACCCAGCACACAAGCTACTGAAGATGTTGTCTATTCTTCCTCATGTTAAACTACTGCCAACGTCACAAGAGGCCCTTCCTAATTTAGTGATTTTTCACTGCTATATTTTCCTGACTATTTCAGAAGCAATACAATACAAATATGCACTCATTCAGATGTTACCTATTAAAACCTTACAATATACAAAAGAAACACAGTTTGTTTTGGAAGCTCAAGATTTTTTTTTTTTTTTTTAAACAGATCTAATGATTACACAATGTGCAGAAGAAACTTCTGTCTGTTAACAAATCTTATTCCAACTACTTAAAAAAAATGGAATATTATAATGTAACATTTACAAGAAATTACAGAAGATCACAAAAGCCCATTTCAAAATAAGAGACATTGCTTGCCATAAAGCTAGAAACAAAATGTCAAAAGAAATCTTATGCTTTTAACTAGCAAACTTGGGACTTTGTGAATCAACTTTTTACTTTTGTAAAGTTTTAAAATAATCTGTTGCACAAGACTATCTTAACTTGTCTGGCTCTTAGTATTTCCTACTACATATAAACAGCAAGTGCTTCACCCCAACATATATATATTACAGAAATTTTCAAGTCTAGATGCAGAAGACAACACATAACATTGATATTGAAACACAAAGTATAATTGACATAGGAAACTTAAAATACTGTAATGTTAGTAAGATTTGGAGATTTTTCCAAGTTATTTGTAAAATTCACAAATAAACATGTACATATAATTTGATGGAGTTTGATGGCCCACTGTCAGAGGATATGAACAGAGCAATTCAGATCTGAGCGAGGAGCTAATCTGTGTGTTAATACACCATCGTGTGCCTGAATGCTCTTGTGCAGCATCACTCCTTACCCAGAACCAGTCAATATTACACACAAGTGGCAATTTGGGATCAGTCATGAACACTAAAACCCAGGTATCTGAAAGCACCCAGATTCCTATGTTTATGACAAAAAACACACACAATATACACACAGTGTACTGTCATCAGCTAAGAAGCTCCACATCTCACAAGAACTGCCTTCTACCTATCAGATTAAAAAAAAAATCGTATGTACAACATTAAATATTTCTCTAATCTAACAACTTTTTACTAAAATCCTAGCAATCTATTTCAGCAGTGACATGATGAAAGACTACAAAGAGTTTCAGTTTCTCTTATTTGTCAGATTTTCTGAACTTTTTAGGTACCTGCACTGTGACTAAATTGGGTAATTGTTTTAAAATTATGAATATCTAAACTGGAAAATGTAAATACATGAAATTTTCTATTATTTTATTCTGTTCTTTCCTTGATCTTATCTTCTGAGGCTGCACAGAACTTGGATCGGTCAAGAAAAAACAAAGCCCCCAAATTAAAATTGGCTGGGCTTGGAAAGACTAACATCTCAAATTCCACTTCATATTGGGTCATTTGGTTATATACTCTGTTACAGAGAGACCATCTCTGAGGTCTATTACAATGACATTAGATATAAATATTATATTTGGACTGTTCTGCATAGCCTGATTTACAAAGATACATGCACTTCAGAACTCTTATCTGGCTTAGATACAACTATTTCTGTCTTTGAAAGATGTTCATGGTGCCAATTTGTTTTTTCCAGTCTTCTGTCCATTATGCCTAGAAAAAGAGGGCAGTCAGAACTTGGCTGGCAAGTCCATGAAAATCCCACAAGTCAGCAGCACACAAGTCTCCTACTCCACCTCTGGGTCTCCTGCTTTACAGCCCTAAGTATGTAGACTGAAAGCAGCACCTTTTATCCACATAAAACATACTCCAAGAAATTAAAGAACTATCCCACTAATAATAAATTACAAGATTAAGCAGAACTCGGTTCATAAACAGAACACTTAGTAAACACAGTTCGTGTTCTGCGATACTGCTATCTCAGTCACGATTTTATTTTTCTGAAGGAGAAGTTCTCAAAAAATATAAGACACCCCAATATTAAAAAATATCACAGAACTAACTACATAACTTTGCGTTTCTAAACTAACTCTTTCAAATCTTTACACCAGACTTTCGCAGAGACTTTCACACAGAGATCAGGTTTCAAAACTTAGGTTTCCTTCAGGGCCTTCTCTTCTACACTGCCAACTAAAATGCAGGTTTTATAAACACAGTAGTATGGATATTAGGGTTAAAATACAATTGTTTTTCTGTTCAGAATATGAAAGGATCATGTCTTTAGAGAATCCTAGCATTCCGCTAAGGTCTGTGGGGAAAAAAATATTCTTCTCTAACAATTAATATGTTATCTACATTTCATTGAGCTGGTTTGTTACATGGAAAGCATCCACCTGCTTTTAATTAGCTTCAGTGATGTCCAAAAATTTGCAATGGGCTGTTATCAGGATGGATTCTGTTTGCACCAAAGATCAGTCTGTGAATACAATGAACAACTTCACTGGAAAGCTTAAATCACATTACTTTTGTACAGTAAGGAATCACGTGGTAAACTTTTGATGCAATTATAACATTCTTCCCTTCTGAGGACACGTGCTGTGGGAAGGGGCTACAAGGGAGGACAATTTTTGTTACATTGTTGAGTATACAAACACAGAAATGAGGCTTCACTACAGATGATGAAAAGAAACCCTTTCGAGTAATCAATACCTGGTCAAATTGTAGCTCTTACTCTTGATGCTGAAATTACACTGAATAATTCTGTATATTACTTCTTTAGAAAAGTAGCTGAGTGAACATAAAAAATATGAATTATAACTTAACTAGGTAGGTATAGGTATCTCTTTTCCCTTAAATACAGTCACCTGCCTATAGGAAGATGCTTGTAATTAGAGACCTGCAGAAATTTTGAAGGAAAAAAAAGAGACATGAAGAGCATCCTTTTCACATACTTACAGACACAAAGCTTTGTTGCATAAACACATGGAAAAAGGTGCTATTCATGTATGTGATTTTGGATAGTTTATACTGTGTAATTACAACGTTGAGATGTAAAAGTACTTTTAATCACTTCAGAAAATAAATCACTTATTTTAATAAAAGATTATATTTAATTTTGATTTTTACAACAAATCACTGCTGTACACTCATTAAGTATTTCTCACATTTTATTTATTCACAGCATTTTCACTTGTCTTATTTTTTCTCCTGTGCTATCGAATCACAGTGATAAAATAAATATTGCTACACATTGCAGCTAGGCAGCTGGTTTAAATAATTATCAGTTTCTTGCCATGTGTTAAGACTCTCACATTTTAAATGTTTTATTCTGAGGAGAGAAACACTAAGAAAATAAGCACTCTTTATTCCAGCGAAGCTATTTTCCTAAACCAAATTCCATTCACTGTTTTACTTTTCTTTTTTAAAAATAAAATAAATAAATAAATCATTTCCTGGAGAAACCTTTTGAGAAGGTATTTATTTTAGAGTTCAGTTTTCAAACTGTCTTTGCAATATACATAATGATCCAAACCCCAAGTAACTGGAAGCTAAAACACAAATGAAGTATATCAGATGATGGTACTCAGCCCTAGCCCTCACGAGATCCATCTGAAATAGTACTGGGGAGCACCTCTCCCCTGATCAGACCGAACTGCCAGCTCACTTCATTAATCCCTTCGCTTCTTATGTCTCCTTCTCCCAAGACGCTCTGGGGGACCGCTCACCCCAGGGACTGTGTTCAGAAGACAGTAACGACACCAGGTTTGTCCTTTCCCGCCCTGTGGAGCCCTCCAGCCCTGTTCCCACAGGCTCTGAAGGGATATCCTTCAAACACTCTCTCATGACCTATAGCTGTACCCTAGAGCATGTAATCCATATGTGATGCAAACACACTTCTCTGGTGGGCTACAACACAGGCTGTGTGTTATTTCATTCATACTACACTGGAAGCAAACCAACAAGCCTCATGTATCCAGCAATATTGCTTATTTGGGAGACATATGGGCCAGAGGAGAGAGCAGCCCAAAATCACCAAATATCTGCTATGAGATAACTAGTCCAAAGCACCATGAATATTAGGCGATTTGTGTCCCATCTCCTCAGGGCCAGAGAATGACTCTTAGCAGCACGGTTCCTCAGTTTGTCCTTTTCACCTATATAAAGGTGGAAGGTTGCAAGGCAGGTTCATATTTAAATGGCAGCTTTTTTCTCTTCCCTCTTCTCTGGAGGAAGTGACTGTGGTGGAACAAACATACAAGTACTTGATATTCAAGGCTGATATGAATGTATCTTAGGACATGGAACTTGATTTGCAGATGTGTATCTAACTGCATATACTTGCTACCTTTAGGAATTTGTTAGGCAACATCACAGAGAGAGCAACAGAGCACAAATAGGACTCTGTCAGAAAAACAGAGGTTACTGCAGGGGTTATTATGATAATGGTGTTAGTCTGATGTTTTCTGAATGCCCAGAGAGACCAAACTGCACCCTGCTCTCATGACCAAGACCCCAAAACCATTCCAGCAGCAGCTGCAGAATGAATAGAACAGTTGCTATATTTTCAACTTGTGGATTTTATGACTACATGAGCATTACTAGATAAAAAGGGCCAAGGATCATTCCCCGAGGCTAAGTGGCACAGACTACATGGCTCCTGGCCCTAGGTCTCCTCTTGGCCCCTTCGGGTGCTCTGATGATCCTAAGAACACAACTATCAGTTTGTTCAAAGTATCTGAAGGAGGGTGGGGGGAATGCCGCAGGGAATCAGAACTGTTTCTGGAGCATGGTGTATGCTTTGGAGGTGTGTGGCTTGCCTGGGAACAGAAGATTGTTTGCAAATGGAAAGCCTGCTGGAACAGTACTGGAGAATTGTATATGACAGAGTCTCAAACCTGCCCTTATTGGGCAGAACACTGGCATGAACATTTTCCAGCATAGTGCTGCCTGACAAGGACCAAAATCATGCCAAAGAGCATGCTAACAACTGAGAAGCACATACAGTCAATGAGCCATTGCTTCCACTTTATCCTGGACGTATTTCTTTTTTTCTTTACAGACGTACCTAAAAGGATTAATTGTTCTAATGGGCTACAGCCAATTTCTCTGAAATCTTTCTAGTCCCTCCTTTAGAATTAATCAAACATAAATCCTATCACAGTTTCTTTAAATGGTTTCCATGACTTTTGTTTTTGTGAAACTATGAAAAGTGCAAAAAGATGTAATCCTGAGCAACAAAGTCTTATTCAGGTATAAAACATGCCTAGAATAAGAGAATCTACTGCAGTATTCCAAGATGCGTCAAATAAAAAGCTCTCAATCACAATGCAAACAAACTTCAACTACAACCCCTCAAGCAAGAGAAGATTATTTCAAGAGAAATAATCTTTATGCCATGGCCTCAAAGTCAATGGACTTGGATTCACTCAACATAATAAACAAATTCCACAGCTGAGGCCTCTTCAGTGAGATGATGCCACATCCCACCCAGTAAAGCCTAGGGAGTGTGAGCTCATGCAGCAGTGATTCCCACAGAGAAAGCACATCTCAGATAACCAGCCCCAAGAAAGACAAGACATTTAGATGGAGCATGCTGTTCCCATGCATAGGAGGAAGAGTTACTGAAAATATGCATTTCCTCTAACAATATTCGCGGGGGGGGGGGGACGGGACACGGGGGACAAAACACCTTCACTTAAAAGAAATAAGATGTCAACTTACATTGGATTTTTTGCTGGGCAGTCCAGGAACTAGTTCAGACCAGACTTGACCCAGTTCTGTGTCTAGCTGATGCATAAGCTAAACAACCAATGTCTAGAAAATGAACCCTTCTGAACTCCTTTCTTTAAGGTCCACTCCAAGACCAGCTGAAGGTACACGGAAGTACTGCAGCAGAGAGCAACCACTCCTGCCCCTGCTGTGCACTTCCTCTTAATTCCTGTTCTTTTTTTCTCCCTACTTAGATAAAAAGTTATGCTAGATGGATATCCAAGATAATTTGACAAAAGATAGAAAGCTCAGTCCATTAAGACTGTACATCTGGGACCTCTCTGTTGGGGTTGTGTGAAGAAATTGTTTTTCAAGTTCTACAGCTTCTCTTACATACTAATTTCAGTTCAAGTAGAATAGAATGACTTTTATTTTATATATATATATATATATTATATATATGTATATAAACACCAATAATAATTAATCATTTTAGATGGAACCCTGATAACAGTTGACATGTAACAATCTAAGCTGTTTCTTCTCTCTACAGTCATTATGTGGTCAGATACAAAAGGAGTGTGTACAGACATCCCATAAATACTTGGGATTATGGGATATATATTATGGGATATATATTATTTTCCCTCCACATGGTGGAGGGAAAAAATGTGTGAGAATAGTACTTAATTTCTTTATGGTATCAGAATAAGACTGGAATTGTTTATATTGAAATGTACAATGTAAAATGAAAAATTATTTTTTAAGGTTTTAAGACCCTCCTTCGTAAACCAGAATATTGTTTATTCCCACAACATGCATAATTCATTGAGAATTGCACCATAAAAACAAATTAGGAAGGAGCTTGCACCAGAAAAATGGCAGGAATAAAAAAATAAAATAAAATAAAGCCTGCTTTTTGTCTTTTTGTACCACATATGTAGAGACATATGGAGCTATGATAAAATACCAATAGTAATTGCACTTTTTTTTTCTCCAAACCAAAGACCACAGCTAAGCTACTACCTAAGACTTCAGTAAGATAATATCATAACCATATGGGTATATTGGGAAGAAAGTTGTAGAACAAAAACAAAACTGAAAAGAGGAAAAATGCCTAAAGAACAGTGTTGACAGCTCACCAGATGAATGGGGTGTGGCAGACACCTGCACATTTTAATAACCAAACAGAAAGGAGGAAAACCTTGTAAAAATGAGAAAAGTATTTATCAATTCATTATATATCACTATCTGTGTACTTAATTCATGGTGTAATTCACGGTACCTACTACAGTGTCTGAGTTTGAGAATACCCAAATTTAAAAAAGCATCAAGAGAAGTTATCAGAACACTACAGATGCATGTAGTGGTCTCAAGCAACATCTCTCTTTCCTAAGGCAATTGTGGTCTTTTGTATTGTTTTTCAAAATAAACCAAATGTGTTGTAAACATTCTTAGCAGAAGACATACAAAAATGCTACAGCATGTAACACAACCTAGTCACTTAAAAACCCTAATTCCGGTTGGTTTTATTCCAGCATATTCTAGCTGTCAAGCAAACAGCTTTAATTTACTTGCAGCATAACCAATCCCAAGCATTAGAGAAATAAGAAAATTATCAAAATGACTTTCAAGTGTAAATAAGCAGTGCGCTACAAGTGCTGAAAAAAATGAACAGCTATACAATATCAATGTATAAATCAATAACAATGTACTACTTATCCATCTAATTAGAACAGTATCAATTGAAAGATATTTCCAGATCCTGACACTATTTTATGGTAGCAAAAGAAACAACAGAACTATCAGCAATGAGAAATTCCCTTCTAGATAATTATTTCTTTGAATGAAAGTCCTTCCAAAAGTGCAAAGAAATGCTAATAGTTTGTCATACATCTGACAGAATGTAATAGGAGAAACTGTAGCACTCATAATATGAGGCTCACAATATGACCACTCATATTACGGAAACACAATACTGCTTTTGTGCAAAACCACTGTTCGGTAGCCTCACTTTCAGTAAATCAAAATATAAGGTGAAACTCTTGTTTTTGTTTTTTTCTCTGTTCTTATGGGTGGCTTTTCACCAATAGTCCTCCTGGGTGATATAAAAGGCTGCCAGGTCACATTCAAAATAACAAAGCCAGAGAGTTCTTGCATAAATCATCACAGCAACTGATTTAATTCACTAAAACCATACTCAAGAGCATTTTTGTGTAAACAACATAATAACCCAAACAGTAAAACAAAATACTGTCATCACTTGCAGGATACACAACTCATGCTCTCCCTAGTACTGGTTCAGTGGTATACATTAATACCACTAAGAACAAAGGAAGCAGGAAGGTCATTCTCGATGAGAAATCTTAATATGATTTTGTAACAGTGGGGGAGTTAAAGAGCTCCCAGCTTTTGAAACAAGCTCCCTCCACTAAGAGGTGATATTCATTAACTGGATGGGAAAAGAAGCAGCAGGAATCAAAGCATTACTAGTAGGACTCTAAGTACTTCAGAAAAGAAGTATGGTTGTCTATTTTATGACTTTAGTCAAGCACTGGCAAATTTCTGAACTAGATGATCCTCTTAAGTAAAGCATTTTTTCCATAAAAACTACAATGTAAAGGTCGTATCTATAGATCTGTGAAGACTTAAGGTATCGTACAGCAGTTCTAAGGTTAAAGATCAATCAACTGTATTCAAGAATTTCAACACTTAAAAAACTTATTTCATTAGCAGATAACCGTAGGAACAGGTCTGACAATATAAACAGTACGCAGAATAAAAGTACGCAGTCCTATTTCACTGAAATAATAGAATATTGAATTGCTGAGGATATAAAAGCATGATGAATCATTACTATTTTACTACAGCATGTTATAACATCATTAAACTGTCTAGATAAATCTTGCTTTGAGAAGTTTTTAACTGGAGTGCAGATAACTTTTTCAAATGTAATTTAAAAAAAAAAAACCTAACACACAGTCTTTTGATAAGACAGCATTTCCATTACATCTTTTGAAAAACAGTTTGGACTATGCCGCTACACCTACCCACATGCACAATCTTTAGTCAAGAGATACTTATGTGTGTTTAACTTTCGGTGATGAGTCCTACTGAGTCTAGCAGAATTACTCATATGAATTACATATACGTGCATTAGTTTTTGAAGATCAAAGATTTTATTTTCAACATTTTCTTTGGAGAATGAGAGGAATTGTTCAAAACTATCTCCACAATGAGAAGGAAGTTCTTATATCTGAATTTTCAGTAACACCATTTCTGAAATCATATGTAGGCACAACAGCATGGGTCTGCGTGCCATGTTGTTCCTGGTTTTATTACTGGTGTTTGTTACTGTGTGTGGATATATATATATATATATGTACATATACACACATATATAACACACATTTTTAATGGGAAAAATAAGACTAATACAGAATAAACAAAAATAAGTTCTTCACTGAATAAGCTGGTATAATATGTAAATGAATTTAAAGTAGTCATTGTTTATAGGAGAATTAGCTTTTCATTCAACTCAGTTGACATTATGGTGAAAAGACATTCTTCTATTTTAGTCATTCATACTTTCATACAATTCACTGATAGCTACAGTACAAACAACATCAGGAGGAGCAGAACAGCTGAGCGAACAATGCACAGAACAACGTGCAGATTTGAGCATTTCAGTGTGCTCGGCCAACTAGAGAGACAAGAGCCTGAGAGGCGTACCTGTCTCCTGCAGGACAGGAATTTCTACGCTCATTTCAGTGGGATCAAGGAGTTCATTTAGGATTCCCATTGCAAAATGGTGTGAAGGTTACTGCAAGTGATTAGCCAGGGTGATTCATTTTAAGATCAACACACTGCTTATTCAAATAACCATCAGCATCCGAATGTGCCTTGCAGCTCTTGCAGGTGAACAAAACCTGTTGCTTTACCTTAGCTACGATGCAGTCAGGTAGCTTTATTCTCCAAATAAATTTTGAATCCTTAAGTTTAAGTTCAAGAATTTTAAAAGGATTAATTACATTTCAATAATTTCTTTAGTCTAAATTTTTTATGAGAAATAATTCACCTTTCCTATTTTTGATTTTACTACACCTTTCTAAGTCACTTTTAAAAAGGATTAGCAATTCCTGAGTCACCATTCCTTGTTTAATATGCTTTTTATATCACTTTTTATTTTTTTCCCCTCATAAGATCTTTTTAGCTTCTTTCCACATCATTACTCTTATTCAGGCTACCTTCCTTCTTTTCAAAGCTGAAACACCTGTCCTGCTTTTCCCAGTTTTGCTAACAGCATTCTGAAATTTCCATATTTTTTCTGAAAAACATGATCAGAATTGTTTTTAAAAATATGCACGTCTCAGTTACTACAACAGATAAACAGTAAACTGCTGAATATAAATGCAAAACAACAGTGAAAATTTTTCACTGTAGTAACTTTTTTGATTTCCTCCCAAACTGGTTTATTTTTATAATGGCTATATCTTAACTCAGAGGTTCTGCTGGGACTGTAGTTGTGTTTTGCAAAAGAGATCTGCAGTAGTATTTTCCTAAATGATGATATATATCAACAGATAATTCAATAAAATACAAAACTCATTCTGTATCCTTTGGGTAATATATCTGAAAACAAAGCCTGAAAAAAGACACATCAGACAACAGAAAGTTATTCCTAGATGTATTTTAAGAGAAACTCTTTTCTTGTAAGGAGACATTTTAAAAAGCTAGATTATTGAATCTAAATTGTTTGCTCTATTTTGCCTCAACCAGTAGGACTAAACATCAGAATGCTTTTCTTAGTGCTCCATTTGGTTTCAGAGAAGACCGACAGGAGCAGAAATTTAAGTGTAAACAGGGAGTGGCAAAGAGGTTTTTCTGAAGTACTGCAGACAGCTACTGGTATATGCTCTGGCAGAATGGGATCCCAAAATTTGAAACAGTTGGTGGTTATTCATATTTAATTCAGAGAACCAGCAATCCCTCCATAATGCACACATGCTATCATATCAGTTTACAGTTCTTTTGGTCATACTGAAAATAGCCTGAAAATGGTTTTAAAAATTGAGATTCAGGATAGCGTCCAGTTGAGGTAGAAAATGCAGGACCACATGTCTAATTACAGCTAATTTGCTATCTCCGAATCACCTAGATTGGAAGGAACCACCAGATCCACCTCATGCCTAAAGCAGGTCCAGTTAGATCAGGTTGTTCAGGAATGTGTCCACTTAGTTTTGAGCGTCTCCACAGAAAGATTTGCCCAGCTATCCAGTTGGTTCACAGTCTACCTATGATGGGAACCTAGCACTCCTGGCTTCAGGCATAACAAAGGAAAAAATTGTGATCTTCAGTGCCCATTTCAGACATAATGAGCCCGAAAGAACATATATTTAAGTTATTAAGACCTCCTTCCTCTTAATCTGTATAGAATTTCCATCGTTTCCAGCACTAACTTAAAGAGATTACTTTAAAATTCTCCATGTTAATATAATATTACTGAATATATATTCAGAAAGAAGCAAATATTTAATGTTATCTTCTAGAAATAAGTAGGCTTTCAGCTTTTAATTTCCAATTTGAAAATATATTAAGGTGTGCCAAATAAGTACACTGAATTAATAATGAATTATTACAGGTAGAAGACTCAGTTTGCTTCATTAAGAGTACTGATTTTGAGCCTAAGCAAGGCTCTTGTTTCTTACCTCTGCAAGTGGATTTTGCACCGGTGAAGGGCACCACGGTTATCTTAAGAAAATGGGCTAAAAGCTAAGATTCCCATAAGCAGTTTAGGAAGGCAGTTCTCACCCGGTGCAATCATCTCCAAGTGCACCTGCATCTCAGCTTCTAAGCTAAAATGGCCAATGACAGTCTTACTTATGATCCATCTTTTTTTAATCTTAGCCTCAAATGCTATCTATCAGCTCAGGTACTTAAAATTATCTTCCCAAGGCTGAGTTGTTCAATATTTTATGTTCTTTCCATTTTAGTTATATCTGCAATCTTTGAAATAAAGCTTTCAACACAACTGTTCAAAACACTGGTATAAATAATACAAACAAAACAAACAAACAAAAAACCTAGAGTTTGATCCAACTTCCATCACACAAATAAGTTTTTCCTACCTTGCTTTGTCTTTTTTTCTTTCACATTAGTCAGTGTTCAGTTCATTCAACCACCTTTTTTGATACTTGATTGCAAGTATTCAGCATTACCCCGCAGCGTGCATTTCTGCCAAATGGCTCCTAAGACATTCAGTTCTACAGTATCTGTAGCTGGCTGCATCACTTTTACAATAATAAACTCTGGCAGCAATATCCACAAGGAATTCCGAAGCCCTTGTAGGGAATCTTGTGCTGAAGCTACCACAGCTATATTAAATGAAGCTTGGTTATTCCTAATGGTTTGCCTATTCATTTATTTTAGTGGTTTTTAAAGTTTTCCTAAAAAAAAAAAAAAAAAAAGATGACAGAATAATTTATTCATTTTTCAGAAATGCCTTCAGATTCTTGAATAAATAATGAGAGTGATAGCACCTTTCAGGGATGCCTGAAATGACACGGAGGGAGATTGCTTAAGTGAGACCAGTTGCGCTTATTCATTTTCATAAAAACAGAGAACGTCCACAGGAAGAACAGAAGAAATAAAAAGCAGAAAATAAAATAGAAGAGGCAGGGCAGATATTCACGGATATATGAGTACTAATGAAGAAAAACAACTAAAGGAATCTAAGATAAAGGCTGTCTGGTCCGCTACACATACAATTAAACTGCTATTTATTAAACTGCTCCAGAAGTGTTCTTTAGGAAAACAGCAAGACCTGTTTGAAGTTAAGTAGAATGACAAAAAATGAGCAGGTCCTTAAATAACTTCTCACATAAATAGCTCAGGCATTCATTCTGTGTGCAGGCCACTGTTAGAGTAATAGACATTTGGGTGTACCAGAAGGTATGGAAGCTGCATCATCCATCAAAGACACATAGTGTGCACGCTGACAAGTGGCAGCCAGATAAAATAAATAAATAAATAAATAAATAACACAATTAGAAGGAAAAGTCTGTAACATGCACCCTCTGATTAAACCTGAATATTTTGAAGTTTTTTCAATCAGTTTTCGCCTCACACTACAATATTATAAAGACTAAAGAGAGGGCAAATGATAATTTTTCTTCAAACTTCATTTAAATATCTATTTCTTTTGTGGTTCCCTTATTGAATTTAGCTAACTTCAGTATTCCTTGCTAGTTGGGGCCCCTTCTCTAAAATTTGTTTGCTTATCTTCTGTCAGAGTCCAAGTTCTTATAGAATATCAGAAAAGCACTTACAGAGATTGAGAGATTAGTTTAAATTAGCTTAAATAAATGCCACAGAATAGTTAAAACATATCAAAAGACCTCATCTACAGAGCTGACTGAATGATGTGTATTAAAGATTAGGTAAAAGCAGAGTTTCGTTTTCAAAGGTAAACTCTTTCAAAATTATAAAAGAAAACCAAACATAGAGAGAATTTATGTAGAAGTATAAATTCTAGTGGCATTGCCTACTTATTCTAATCTTAATAAAAAACACCTGATGCAAATTAAAAACTTTGTTATTCCAGGTCCTTCACAGGATTCGAGAGATCATGAACTACTTAAACCATGTGTATGGAGTTGCTCCTGAGCACATTTAATACTGACAAAGCAGTTATATTCAGTAAAGAATAGGGAAAAAATAATAAGAACAGCTCAGTGTCTTAACTGTATATGATTCTGGCCTAACCAATTTTAATATTTATGTAGAAAAATAAATGACCACCTTAAAGCATTTCATAGCAATATAATCACACACTCCCATGACTGATATACCTGAAGCCATGCTTAAGGCATCCATGTAAATTGTTTACCTGTGACAATATTATTTCTTGTTTAATGCTCAAATTTTCTTTTCCACTCATTTTTAAAAATGTTTCTATATATATGAAATATATCTTGTTTCAAGATGACAACTCTGGAAATGAAGTTTTTGAGGAAACTGGCACTTTTTAATCTCTATCTCCATCTGAGAATTCTGGTTGTCAGTTTTAACTGTCTTTAAATCAGGAAGTTTCCAGCTATTGGAGATGCAAAAATAAAAGCTTAAAAAGCTGACTGAAGTGCACCACATAGGGTCAAAAATGGCTAGTTAAATAAATAAAAATAAATCCTTAGAATAAAAGGTTTGTGTTTTTGTTTCTTTTTTTTTATTATTTTTATTATGTTTATTTTTTAAATCCTGACTCACAACTTTGGAATATGTGAATTTGGCAGTAATGTCCTTTTCACCCCTTCACACTCCAACACCATAAATGCATACTGAAACAGATCTTGGAACCCTGAAATAAAATCATTTGCCTGAAATAGCAAGGGAGCTATGTACCTCCCTGCTGCAGGAGGGAGCAGGCGGTGACCTCTGCAGTCCCCTCCATTCATTTCCTCTGGACCTCACCAAAAGCCTTCAGAATCGCCAAGTCTTCGCAAAGAGAAGGAAGTCAGGGCTGTGAGAGTGGGCGAGCAGCAGTGGGAGAACTGGACACAGCCCCCGTGAATATGGGATTGGAAAACCATCAGGGAGCTGCTGATGACTAAGCCCACGCCAACAGGACTTTCACGCTCACTCAGCTTTCTCAAGGTAGCAGAAGTCAGAACCAATGTAAGGATCTGCGGATCTCATCAAGCAGCTGCGTTTTGAGTGCCCATGGTTCCCGAAGGGCACTTCTCACAGCAAAATATTTGGATTGTTAGCTCTGAAGCACATCTTAACTAAAAGCTATACAATTGCTGCTGAATAATCAGATACTCTGTACAGCCAGAACTTTAAATTCCTATATTACATAAATAGGAAATAGTTTTCTTACATGCTGTTTCTACAGTTGAAAGACTGTACAAAGACTCCATTTGTAGATTTACTTAATTTCAGTGATACGTGCTGGAGATGCACAGCTCAGAAACGCTCCTTTGACAAGCCAATCACTCCGAGGGAGGAAACGTTTTACTTTTCAGACAGTATTGTGTAGGTGTTCAGACATTATTTTGAGATTCAGTAGAGCCAAGATTGCTGGGTTTTTAAATTGTTTTTGATGTTTCTTGCATCTACAGCAATGAACAACATAACAGCTATCTGTTGTGATCTGAAGACAGTTATCATGCTATATGTAGAAGAATATTTTTTATGCGTGCTAAACTAAACTGGTTTCATATAATCAGAGCCAAAAGGGAGTTGCAGAAAAGCAAAAGGCAGTATCTTCTTGTGTCCTCTTTTATAATGCCAGTATGCAAACTAGAGGATATATAGACACATCATTCCTTATTCTGGAAGGTATTATACTTGGCCAACAGTATTTTGTTATCATTCTTTAAGGAAACAGATTTTCAGATATTTAAAATGGCAAATCGCTTCTGAATGATGTTGAATGTCAAAGGTTATTTTTCATTGCCAAGCCTTGTCTCACTAGCAGAATGGAACTAACACTATTTTTATTTTGCAATAATCTATCTCAATAAGCACACAGCACATGAATAAATGCAGAATTTCAAGCTCCCTCACTCCCAGCGCAAAATAACATAGGTATCGAGCACAGTTAAAATACAAGTAAAAGAATAATGGAAAGAAAAATATTTAAACATTCACACAGTCTTTATGATCAAAGACAAAATCCAGAATGGTGTCATAGAAGCAAAAAAAGGGATGATCTTCATCAGGACCCTACCACTGGAAGCTTTATTGTGCATTGTCTTATAAAGCACATCAGATCATGATCTGCCCTTAAAATTATAGACATTTATGTAAGTATTATTATTTCACAGACAGTGAATCAAACTACCAGAAACAGAATTATTTGTGCGGTTTTGGACTTGTGGCTGAGTTGGCAACAAAATCATATTTCTGGTGTTTCAGACTGCAGCTCTGAGCAAGTGACTTTCCTTCCCACTTCACTGATTTCAACCTGAGCATTAGGTTGAGCAAGAATTATATAGCTGAGAATTACCACAAGAGGAAAATCATGAGCAAGAATTAGCTGAGATGTATGAGCCAACCTAAGAAAGCTTAAGACAAGTTCAGCTGCACTTGTCTAGGGCAAATCTAATTTCACCCCTAAGACTGAGCTTCTTATTAAATCACTACATACAGAAACCAAAACATATTCTTATATTCATTTTACAGATTCCAATTAAACCAGTTCCATTTCAGTCAAGACCCAGCTTTTCTCTGTGAAAGCTTTCATGGTGCTTTTCTTTTTGTAGTGTGAAACACAACTGAAACATTATCTCAGCTATGACATCTCTGAAGAGAAATGCAGTGAGAGTGGTGGTTCCTTCCAGCGAGATCTGATGAGCCAGAGCTGGATGGCAAAGGACTGTTCTGAACAGCATCCTTGGGAGACAGAAAATCTCAGAGCAAAGACCAATTTCATTCTGTCTGTACACCACCATCTGACACAAAAATTAACTACCTTTGTAAGAGATAGACCTAGGGATTTGCTCAGGTAATATACCGCAGAGGATAACATGCCACAATAAGAACTGGGAACATCATTTCAGCAAGCATCAGCAACCCTAGAGCAGGTAACAGCCATTTCCACTTTTGTCAGCACTAAGCTATGTACAGGCCACATCAGTGACTTTAAAAACTGTTACACTTAGTGCAGCTATCTTCATAGATACCGTGCCAGATCATATTGCTGTTAATGCCAGAGAACAAGTGTTTTGCAGGCCTCTTTGGAAAACCAGTAGCTGCTCTATGCTGCCAAACACTAACAAATATCCAATTGACCTTTATAAGGGGCATTCACTAATTGGAACTAGTATGAATTGATAGAAATTCAGAGATAGCTTGACATAATTTGAGCAGACAAAATTAAAAGAACAGGAACACATCACACAAAGTATTGACTTTGCAAAGTCAAGCTGTAAAGCCTGAAGTCTCTTCCACTTAGCAGATGCTGTGTACTGAAAGACCTAAAAACCAGTACAAGAAAATGTGCTTGCTGATCCACACAGTTCATCATAAACTTAAAGGCAGCAGCAAACAAATCCTGCCTGAGAAGGCAGCTAAAGAACTCCATCAAGGTGTCAGATGCCCGCTATACTTTCAGCTCCCTTTTCATTGTAGGAGATAAATAAAAAATATTGCTGGACTCGGTGGCATTTTTACAGAATTCTTCAAGCACTTTAGCTTGAAAGGAAGATTTTGACTGTCAAAATTTCTTCACAGATAATCTCTACACATATTTGAAGGGCACAAGGTTGGAAATTTACAGCCATTTCTGAGGATTAAGATGACAACTGACCCCAGCTAATGACAAGTACTTTCACTCAACACTTGCCAGAGCTCACTATAGTGGTTTCATTTGGAATTGGCCCAGGAAGGGTTAAAGTAGTTGTATCTTGGTGAAACGCTAACCCTAACTTTTATGTAGATGCTTGGCTACCAAAAACAATGAAAAACTGTAGTGGCATTCATTGACTTTTCATCCACACCTAATACTGTCTTACAGAAAGACTGTTGCTCAATCAGTCAATTATAAATTGCCACCTTGTTCTTACTCTGATCAACTAAATCATCTGTGATACTAAAAACAAAAAGCCTCTCTATATCTACCCTGGCAATAAGTCTTATGAAAACATTCAGCATTGGATAAGGCTTTGAGCTTGCGCTGACCTTTTACAGCTGTAATAAATCACCATTACTATGGTTTGTGTGACCGCAAATTTATCTTAAATGTAGATGAAATTGCATTTGCAGTTATGGCTTGTAGTCCAAAATAAGATGGTTACTCTTGTAAACCTTTCAAAGACTATTTTCTAAAGATGATTTCAGAACATTAAGGACCTACGGCTAGTGCTGGAGCCTGAAATCAGATACCTTGAAAACCATAGCATCTGTTCTAGTTCAACTATCGAGAAGTAGGGAAAAAAAAAAAAATCAAAAAAAAAAAAATCAAAGCACAAAATTAATGCATAACAACTTCCTGAAATACTTTAGAGTTGAATCAAGTAAAAGAGGCAAATAACAATCTCATTTGGAGAATGTCAACAAAACATAAAAACCATTCAAAGTGTTGTTGACACTGCCTGACAGAGCAATACAGGTACTTTCAAGATTTTATAGATTTCATCATGAACACTGATTCTATCTATAATGGACTAGTGCTTTTCAAAATGCCAAACTTGGACAGAGATCTCTTTTCTTCAAGTTATTTTTTATTACATATTTATAAAGCTAGTGACATTATTAAATAGCAAGCAACTCAAGTTGTAACATTCCCTTGCTTGCAAATATAAATCAACAATGGTAGGGATACTCTGTACATTGTTCTTTGCTAGTTCTCACTTTAAGACATCTCTTTTATCTTAGGTATTATTTCTGCTTTTGTACCTTCACAGAATCAAAATAACCATTTTAAGAGGGGTTTAAAAACTACAACAAAAATGACTCCATACTTGAGCCTGCCACTTTCATTCATGTTGCATTACAGTCATTGAATACTTGAGTCCACCACTCTTAACCATTTTGAATAGCACTGAGTAGCTATGCGAGTCGCACTGAAATCCCGAAGGCCAGTCTATAAATCCCCTTTTCACATTTCTAAGCGGTTGTTCACCAAAATGAACTCTTTGTAAGGAACTAGAGCATCCTCCTGTTTTACCAACACAGAGTATCAACGTATGTGCCTTAGAAACTGTTATCAGAATAAGCTCTTACCTTCCCTTGGTTCAGCTAGTGAGGAAGTCCCTCACCACCTGAACTACAGTGTGAAGAGAGATCCTGGTGTACAGACAAGAGCCAGAAGAAGGGACAAGGAGAAAACCCAAGACAAAGGCAGCAAACTGCACAACAACCTTGTACAGCAGGCAAGCGACTGAGACAAATGCTTAACTGGATCAGATTGAACTTTTAAGAGTGAATTCACTTTTTTCCTCTTTCTCACACTTTTTAGATTTCAGAAACATCTGAGAGGTTTCATTGAATACCCCAGCAAGTTTCACAGTGTTCACCGTACTCAAATAAGGAACAGATTTCGGGTAAGTAACCTAACAAGAGGTAACCCACTTTAACTACTTGATCTCCCTTCCTCTAAAGCATCTATGGTTGTAATTTTATACAAATCATATACCAGAACTATAAAAAGCTCCTTGGCCTACAATCTGGATCATCTCATTCCCATCTGTAAATCATCAACTAACCACTGACTAGTCAGCAGTTACACATTTTAGGTAGCAATTTATTACATAATTTTTTTAAAAATATATACAAAATGACTGTGGGCTTTGAGAGTTATGCAAGAATAAGATTAACAGATTTCTTATTTAGCTTGAATATGACTTAAATGACCAAGTCTGTATTAACAAGCTTGCACAGTGCATGTGCTATTATTTCATTTATATTTCCTTAAGCTTGCTGCAAGATTTTGTAAGCTGAGCCCAAGGCATGTAGCACTCATGAGTACAATTTCTTGCTGCATAGTTTATATTGCATAATTTTGTAGCTGCATAGTTTCAGGAAGAATAAGCAGCAAAAATCAACTGCAAACCACCACTAGCCTCATTCATTCCCAAATGAATTATCACTTAAACAAGTGAAAATTCCAATATCTTACTCTCTAACATGCAGCATAGCTTAAAAAAAATACACTAAGCTTGGCTTCCAACTGGACTTGGTACTTTACAACATTCACTCTACTCCCCAGAGAAGGCTACTGAGCTCCTAATAGTTCCATAAGCTCAAAATAAAAGCAGAGCTCTTGGCCATACTGCTTTGGAATGTTAAGTCTGCAAACTAGGCAAAGTATTTTATATGCTTAGGGGTGGTTTAGATTCTATAATAAAAGGAATTTAAACGCCTAAATCCTATGGCGTTATTATGAACCTTCAAGACAGTTTTCTAACCTTCAACAATGTGCCTTTATCTTTAAATTCCTTCAGCTTTCCTACTATGTTGAAAGAGAAAGAACTTTCATAAGACCGATTAAAATTTTCTCGAGCTATACAGTTTCATAAATATGTTTTCATGAAGAAAGAAGAGCTCTTGAACTTGAGATGGGCAGCTTTTGAATCTAGAAATTCAATTTCCTTAGAGAATATCTGAAAACCACATTACAGGAAGCTATGGTTCCTGACTTAAGGGAAGTGGATGGAGGGAAAAAAGTAAAATAACAAAATGTGCAGCCAACCTGAACCTGCCAAAAATAAAAATAAATATTACCCTGCATATATTGTTCTGAGCACACACTATATTAAAACAGAAGCTGACATGCACCCATAAATAAAAAGGGTATGAACTTTGTTTAATATGTCAACATTTAGCAAATTATCAAAACAAATATAGCAGCATAAGCTAACTACTTTTATCAGCATTTGTAAAGGTTTTCCTGCATTTTCCTAATATTTAAAATACATTTCTGATTGTTTTTGTCAATAAACACTACCAAAAAAAAGTAGGCATCACCTTGCTGGTTGATGTATTTTATTGAACGTTGATAACCCTGTTTCTGACTGTGTGAGGTACTGCACACTTCAAAGGAATGACAGAAACCCCACATTGTTTAAACCCTGTCCTCAGTAAGCTTATAGCTCCATAGCATCAACTAATGTAAGCCTTCAGTCCTTCTAATCTACTCCAGTGTAAACAGATTTTCTCATTCTACATTTCCCTTTTCCAAATTTCCTTTTAAAGCATTATATTACTTGCTTTGACAATTTCTGTCCCTGCATTCAGATATAGTTTATAAAAGTATTAGTTAGTTTTACCAATTTTAAACTTGTCTTTCAGATTAACTAACTTCACTGCTTCTGCTTCATTTAGGTATTTCCATTTCAATCAACTTTATCAACTTTGTCTAAGACTGTTGAACTTTTTTTTTTTTTAATATATACTGCAGTGGTAAACTTCTTCTAAGCAATAGAAAAATTAGACAATATTTGTGCCATACTTTAATTTTACTTGCTTAATTTCACCTCCTCTCCAATTTTATTAAAATTTCCATCTTAGTGCCCTTAAGTTTATTGCTCATTACATCCTTTCAACTTATTTACTCACTATTTATGTTGATGCATCCATGTTATTCACTCTTTGCTTAGTGGAGATTATGTCTCTAATCATTCTCTGAAGTTCAGACTATTGAGTTTTTTCAGTTTCATTTGTGTAAAAAGGAGGTTTGAAGGGCTATAAGTAGACTTTATACAGTCCAAGTGGATAAATTTATCAGAAAAGGTTTTTGTTTTTTCTTTTTGCCAGAATTCCAAAACATTACTGCAGCATAGAAAAGGAAAAATGGAAGCTTTGTCATTTCTAGTTCTTTAAGTAAAAATATTTTAATGGAGACCTGTTATTGTTTTTAAAAAGAGAAATATTATTATATTCCCATATTTGCATATATACATTCTTTTTTTTTTTTAGATTCAAGAGTGCCTAACAAGCTAGTAGTGATTTTTCACTAGGAGTCAGCAAACAGAAGCGCAAAATGTGAGCAGACTTTAAATTCAAGTATAAAAATTGTAGACCGAATCCTGCAATCCTTATGTCTACCAAGGATAATATTTCCTTCCCAGTACACTACTGCTTTTTGGCCTATCCTCTCCTAACCTAAAAACAAAACAAAACAAACAAACAAAAATTTTTTTTTCTGGGATCAATGCATAAACATCTAATAAAAGTATCAAAAATAATATGATATATGATAATGACTCATATGTGTTAAGAAACAGCCCTGCCACTAAAGTATTTTAAAACATATCCTTCATTTCATTCTTTTCCCTCCTAACATAAACAGTCCAAATCCCTGTTCTTATAACTGTACTGGAATAAAATTCAAGATAATTTTGATTATGTCAGCATCCAGGAGGTTTCTTATAATTTTACACATCAGCTTGAAATTTTTCTTTGAAGGTTAATACACTGGAATTGTTGGCTTCCTTCTGGGGAATCATTTTTTTCTGGTCTCCAGATTTTCAAAATATTATTACTGCAATTAACGTGTATTTGAGGACTTAATTCTCCTGCATTACCTTCAAAGTCTACCAAATACCTTTTACCAAGCAACTCATTCATGGGATAAAGGGACTGAGGCAATGTCAGAACCGTGTTGAGGCAATATAGCAATCCAGCAGTCATCATATATAAGCCCACCAAAAAAATGCCACCCCTCCTACTTCTCAGATTATTTATGACATCTATTTAGTACATCTTCATGGTACTTTACCAATAAATGACAACAGTGAATTTTTATGCAGAAAGAGGCCAATGATCATAGCATACTGGTACAGCATTTGTTTACGTCCATCGCATTCTTACTCTTAATTGGCATTAAGGACTGCACCTGTTATTTTTAATACACAGCTGACCATCTAAACACGTTGCTGTCAAACCTTATTTTCTCATCAGAACCTCTGTGTCCAGATCAACACACAGATACAGAGAGTGGCCACCCTGAAGGAGGCCACTGCTTCCAGTTTGGATCCAGTCAGGAGCGGCCTTCTCAAGCTGACCAAGAAGGCCTTACCGAATCAGGGTGCCACCCAAGCTTCTTTTCACCCCGGTGACTGAGCATAAGACAAGAACAACTGGCTAGCAAGCACGTGAACTTCCCAAAAGGAAAACAAACAAACAAACAAACAAAACAAAACAAAACAAAAAAAAACAAAGCACAAGTATTTTTTCTTGATGTGAGTTCATGTCACTGTGGAAACCTTGTGGAAAAGTTATTTCCCTCTCTTGCTACACAATCTGTGGAGAAGGGAAACTGCAAATGAGAGCAATCACAGAAGTGAAATCTTCAGGCCGCAGCAGCCACTACACTGCCATGATTGCTACTTCTAGGCCAGGTCTTGAGAAAATCCTCAGGAACCAGAGAAAAGAAAAAGGAAACCATGTTGTTGATGAAGCTGAGCAACTCTGGCATGACAGCTGGGAGGTTTATCAGCAGGTGGGCCGAACGTGCTGGACAGTTTTTAAACAGACTTTGGGAAGGCCTGAGATCCAAACACCATCAGAATACAACAACAACTCTCCAGATGTGAAACTCAGGTTAGTCTCTAATACACCTGTAAAGCCCCAGGTTACATTAAAATCGGCACAGTGGTAACAACACAGATTCTAGTGTCCAGTTACCTGTAGCTGCCAGTTTTACATTTAGACTGACTGGTGTAGGAAGTAAGCCAGCCTTACACTGGCTGGTGCCAGCTACAGCTAAAGACCATCAGGAAGTGTACAAGGGGAGTTTCATCTGAAAGCACTCCAGTAGAAAAGAAGAGGGAGGGGGGGAAGTGCTTTCTTACCATTTCCTCTGAATTACAGATTTCTCTAGAAACAGAAATACATCAGCTCCCCTTCACAGCTAATGAAACTTCACAAGAAAAGCATCTTGTACCAACTTGAAAATCAATGTATTTATTTAAAGATTACCCATTTGGATAAAAGGTAAACGGCCTACCATAAAGGTAAAGGGCCTACTTCAATAGTGTCCTGCAAGCAACGCTTGAGAGGCAATGGTGACTTTTGAAAGTCAAGTCTGAAATCCTGCCAAGGGTTCAAACATAAGCCAGGACAATCCTAAAATCCTGAATTCTGACCTGCAGCAGCACGATACTTGAATTCTCTGATGACATAACACTGGTTACAACAATTTCTTCAGCAGGAGGATGTTTAACCTACATGTGTCAGTTCAAATACTCCATGTATCTTGTATCTGATATAACATGATGTTACAATTAAAACTCACTGTGGTAAATGAAGCTAATATAAACCAATCTGTCCTAGGAATCCACTTCCACTAAGTGTCAAAGTCAGAAGGTTGTCAGACAGCTTATGCAACAGCTGTGCTTAACCAGTTTCTTGTCTTGCTGTTCCAGACTCTGTCCTTTGTATTCAGCCTTTTAACTTATTAAGTGTCCTGGTCATCAGCTGAAGTAATAAGAAATGGTAATATTCGAAGAAATGAAACATTTTGAAAATAGAGCTAGTTCCTTCCCTTTTCATATAACTTGATCATTTCAAAATGCACTGTCGATAATATTGGCAAACAAAAACAAATTAGCTGATTTTTAAACACTTCTGAGTGCCCCTCAGTGCCACTATTTCATATTACACTTAGTAAACCTTTCAGTGAATATTTCAGAACTGATTCTAGTAAATATCCAAAATCAGGTGATCCCAGGCACTTGCAAGGCATACGATTACTTCACTTTCATGAGCTCAGTCATGTCACAATGTAAACCAGAGACGCAAAAAAAATACTACACAGCCTATCAAGAACACTGAGCAATTTTGTGTGCAGAAATAAAGTGGAATCTCTGATTTTCTGAAGTAATATATAAAACTACACCAAGTAATTTTCAAGTATGTGCAACAGAGCTGTGAGTTGGACAGAGCTGTGAAGATCTCCCTAGTCTTTCTCTTTGTGGTTTGCTCCCCAAAGAGAGCTCGAGGGTCTTTTGACTATGGATGACAGAATAGAAATAAAGGGGTCCAGAGATCACTGGATGTTCCAGAGGTCAATGACCATTTGGTCACTGCTTCCATACAATTACTGAGGATTTGGGCATGGGGGATTTTTTTGGTGTTGTTGTTGTTGCTGTTTTGTGGGTTTTGTTTGTTTGTTTTTGTTTTAAATTGGGTTTTTGGAAGTTCAGTGAGTTTGACTTGTATCAAAATCTGCACCATCCTTTCTGGTCTTTCAGTAGTCTTTTTTTGCCACCCCTGGTTTGCCCACACTGGTGTTTTAGTTCAGGACATGAGTGTAGTTTAAAGGGAATCTCCTCCTGCTCATCCCTACTTCTGTGCTTTGGTTTGCAGCACAAAACAGCCTCAGAGCGCACTGATTGGATTTCTTGCGGGTGAAATCAAGTGCAGGCTCTGATCCAGGAATGCACCTAATGCCTTTCAGAAGGCAAGGAGCATTCAGTCTGTGAGACCAGACTAGCGCTAGTCTGAAATTAAACACAAACGCACACTCCCCCTTGCACCCAAAATATGTATAAAGGAGTTCTACAGCAGCACTTACTACTCCAAAGTGACATCCGAAACCTCCATAGGATGGACATCCAGTCCTCAGCACCAACTATTTCACTCCACGCAGCCGCAGTGCTGCCTGAGCAGGAGCCCTACACAAACACCCCACGTCTGCTCACAGCCACCCCTGCCACTGGGCTGTTCAGTACCTAGTAATCCCATGCAGACAGCCAGTCTTCTCTTCCTCATACCAAATTTCCAGACAGATTAAGGCACTGTACCTTCTTGCCCTCAAGCTTCATCACAGCAGGGCACAGGTAAGAGCAAGGAAATACTTCCCTCTCGTCACCACCACCCCCGTCCCTCCATCTTCCTGGGGATATCAGATGAAAGTCCAGGCAAAAGGACAGCAGATGCTCAGTTAATCCACCTGCACATTACTGAGCTTCTGTGCTTGGCAGGAACTTCTTGGAAACACTGAAAAGCCATGATGACTGACTTCCCTTAAAGCCCTTCCTCTCCCACCTCTGCCACCAGCCCTACAGATTAAGCACGTCAGGAGCTATTGCCATTTTAACACATTATCTACGACTTCTTATGCATAAAGAGAATAAATTCTTTGGCCATTTCCCTTACAACAAGTTCAAGAAATCCAGCCAAATGGTGGTTCTTTGTACTACTGTGATGAAAAGAAAGAAAATGGTAATAAAGTGGTAGATAGATGTGAAAATCCAATAGGACTGAAAGGGAGTGCAGATGAATCATTAAGCCTTCCCGCTGCAACTAAAGAAGTATCCATTACTTACTTGAAGGATGGTATTTCACTACATTGACAATATTCATCTGAATCTATGATATTTAGCAGTTTAGAGCTTTCCTACAAGCCCTACATCACCACTGTTCCTTCTCACTTTTTTTTCCCTGTATCCTCTCAAAAATAATACTGCAACCTAAATTCATACTTTTCAAAATGACAGAATTTAGAGAGATAATATTTGATTCATTAGGGTGTTTGGAGGTTTTGTTTGTTTTCTTGTTTAATGTTTGTAAATATTGAATGTCACTTCTGAAAAACTTCAACATGCATGTTATCACAAGGATGATAGATTAAGCTATCAAAATACAACAGACTTTGAATCCAAAAAACATTTTACCATAAATACAACAAGATTTTCACTTGTTTTGGGCTACACACAGAGAACAACAAATATCACAGATAAAGTTGGCATAAATTTAGCTCTAGACCAGACTACATACTCTGGTAAATGCTAAAATTAAATCAGCCAGGGTACCTGAATGAGAAAACAAATACTGTAGTATTGTATTTTTGTCACAGACTATGCAAAATGTTTCTTCTGAGTAACTTAAAATTTGTATTTTGAATACCTTCAAAAATAGCAAAGCAGTGAACATTATTAAAAAATATGGATTTTGACTTTGAATACTCAACCAATTACATAGTGCCGATTTCTCATTATAGAAAATAAGAATTCATCTCTCTCACTTGCATGATTAAAATAAACCAAGTACCAGGCTATCATCTTGCACAAGAGGATCTATTGAAATATTTCTATTAGAATGATGTGAGAAACTTTCCCCTTTCTGTATTCATAAAAGTAAAATAAGATTTTATTCACCTTGAAAGGACACAGAACATGTTCTGCACTGTGTTCTTGTCATAAGTCCTGTGATAACCTGAAGTTATCACTCTCACCAGGCCCACAATTTAAACACCTAAATAAAGTATTGTACAACTGATATGTGCTGGGAAGAATTAAATTCAAAAAAAAAAAAAAAAAAAAAAAAACTTCATGTTTTAAGTCATTCAATATCTTTTTATCTTATTAGAAATCCTCAGAGTAGAAATTTTGTTACTCATGTGCCAGCTGCTATTGTCAGCTTGTATTTTCCCAGTTTGGTTGCTGTTGAAATTTATTGACAATGGCATTTGGCTATATACTCCATCAGAATCCTGTACAAATATGTATTGTATTAACTAAAACCAACGATCTTTGATCATACATACAGTATCATAAAACTGTCACGTACAGACTTCATTAACAGTGACATTAAATTGATGTGACCCAGAAAGGCTTTTTCTGTGAAAACACTACCTATTTGCAGAAATGGGCAGCAATCATTTTACCAACACCAGATCCCATCCTAAGACTCAGGAGACACTTCAGATGAAGTGAAGAGCCCTGAACAGAGGCAGGGAACAAACAACTTCCCTTAATGCCTGCAGCATGAATGCCATAAAAACGTTTCAAGATCCTGCTACTGAATTCTGGCAAAGGAGTTTGGTCTGGAATACTTTTATAATAGTTTGCACATTGTCTAGGAAAAGTCAGTCAGTTTTAAGTTACAGAAGAGAAAAAAAGCTTGCTGGTTTTAAGTGACTTAAATATCTTTTGTTGTTGCTGTTGTTTTTTAAAGCATAAACCCTGCTCCCAAAAAGCTATGCATTGTATTATCATTCAATTCCAAATGATTAGTGGGGATGTTCTACACGACAGAAAGCCGAAAGCTGCATTATAAACCCCCCTCCAAATATCTTTACTTTACAAATTGAAGCAACAGTAACTTAACTGTCTAGAAAGCATTTGTATTTAAAGAATTGTCAGCATGAATATTTCTCCTTTTCTCTAATACCTTGGATTACTCCTTTGGGTTCTAGTTTTTGCATAATATAATGTATATGCTTATACCTGTTACACAAGAGATTATCCATCAATAATACATAAAATAATCCTAGATTACATAAGACTTTACCAGTAAATCTTCAGGGTGATTAATATGTTCTTTCAAATAGCTGTAATTTCAGCCAGTAACTAAATCATATGAATTTCACACAGACAAGCCACAGTTGTAGGTTTTGCAACTTTAACTTGATTGAAAGTGATGGGAAAAGAGCAGACATCTAATTCATTTAGCCTGTCTTTGTAAATTACAAGATACTACGTTAATTGTTGAATAAATTCTAAAAAATCTTATGAAAAAACAAGAAGAAATTATTTAATACGGCTAAAAGGTCACAATTCCTAGTACAGGGAAAGAAACAGTGCCAAATTACAGAAATCACTTTTTTCCTCTTTTTTCCTTTCCTTTTTTTTTTTTTTAAACTTAAATGCAGGGTACAGAGGAGCTACTGAAACATTAAACTTAACAAGTAACTTAAAGATCAAAGGATGGTAATATTCAAATCACAAAACGTTTCATGACTTTCATCTCTGCAACAAAGCTGCTGTGAAGTGACTTAGAGCTATACTGTTTTTTAGCAGCATCCCTTTTACCAACACCCACCACCCAATAAAAAACCTACTAGCAGCAACAGACAGGGAAAACAGAAACCATTCATTACAGAAGCATGCAGACACAGTCTGATTATTTTTAAATTGCAACTTCCTATGCTATTTATTGAACTTCCTTTTTGTTGTCAATATTTTCTAGGTAAAGTGGTGAGGGTTAAATCTGATGGGGAAATTAAATAATTGGGTAACAATAACAAATAAACACCATTAAAATCACTATGTTTAACATCTGAAGAGTTAAATTAAAGTCAGAATATTTGTCAGAATTCAAAGCAGAAGTATTCACAGATGAAATCCACCTGGTGAACACGTTTGCCAGTGTCAATCCAAATGACACCTGGAAACTTTCCAGTGCTGAGTATTTCCAAATACATTGTGTACTACTGTATGGTCAACAAACAATTATTTTGATACTACAGCAATTCTACTTCTGTATTAAACAAGAAAAGAATCACACATTTACTAGTATAAAAATAGATTGGCAGCTTCTCCCATGTGGAAGAGAGTAGATTGTCTTGGTAATTCTAAGTCCCTACCCCAAAACACTTGCATCACATTTTAGTAGCATTCACCTAAGCAGTTGTCAGTGCCTAGAAGTAGATTTTCACCAATTCATCTATTTTAACACCCAGAAGAGACCAATGTGATCATGTCAGATAAAGAACCTCTCCCAGTAAAAACTGCATCAAAAGCTCAATTTCTTGTTGAGCTTTTACAATGTTCAGTCTTAATTTAAGAAGGAAGTATCCATCACAGTTTCTGTGTCTTCCAAAGGCTTATCATTCTCACTAGATTTCAACTTGTATTCTTATACCAAATGTATTTGGTTTGAGCTCTCAATGACTCATTTATTTTCCAAATTAAATTATTTTTGATATCAGACATCTTTCTCGTTTACGATTAAAAGGTTATTTGATCATGTCCCATATTTGTTTACAAAGAAGAGATTTATGGGAAGACATTTAAATATACAGCACATATTTTCTAGTCTTTAAATCATCCTTGACATTTTAAAATATATTTATAAACAACTTTTTCTAGTAGTCTTTTTTTCCAGTAGCAGCAAACAAAAGTAATACCAACTCCTTAATTCTGCTCTTCATTCCCTGCTTTTGGATCCAAGATGATATTATCAGTGCACTTTTAGTAATATCACACCAGGAACCAGATGTTTAACTGATTATGCACCATTGTAATTAACTGCTTTTCAGTGACACAGTTTTGGAACTGCTTTCTGGAATGTGCAAGTGCAAACCACTTTCTTTGTTCTGGATATCTGACAATGTTCTTGGCCGTGTTAAAATGAATGTTGATCTATCGAGTCCTGCTTGCCAAGTGATCCTGGTTACTCCATAGAACTGCCCCAGGCTGTAATCATTCCTCCAGACTCTGTCTTCCGAGAACTTTACATTTTCCATCTGGATCATGAATAAATACACTGAACAGCATCAAGTCATCAGGAACAGGTCAGACAAAAGTCTGTTTAGATCACTGTCCTGTCTTTGATAGCAGTCAAGAAGAGATTCACAGATATAAAAACTACAGCAAAACCCCTGCAGGTAATATGTGTGAGGCATGAAGAATTACTTTTTATTTCTTAGAAACTCCAATCCAATCATTTGTTTCCCCCTCAGTCCTATACTGTGTAAAACCTTAAAAAAAAAAAAGCGAATAACCTTCCCTATTCACTTTTAAGGGTGTTTCAGATAAAACTCCCTTAGCTATTCATCATTCCTCATACACAAGCTGTTCCATAATTCTGCACATTTATGGTCCCTTTTCTGTACCTTTCCTTGTCCTGCTATACCCTTTTTGATATGGAAGAACCAGAACTGCACAGAACATCCAAGATATAGATGCATCACCATGCACTTACACAGTGGGAACAAGATGTTTTGTTTCGTTACTTGTGTTGACTAGTGCTGAGCTGTCAGAGAACAAGCATCTAGTTCAAAGTCAACCAATGCATAAGTAAAGTCAGAATGTTCTACATGCCCCTTTTCACTTAGCATTTATCAATACTGACATTCATCTCAATCACAGAAACTCACAGAAAAACTGAGGAAGAAAAAGACTAGAGAGTTAATGGAGTATTCACATGTTCCAGACATCAGTTTACATTCTCATCTTCCCCTGCAGCCTCATGTATTACTCTTTTAAGTACAGGCAAAGTAACATTAATAAATCATTATTTGTTTAGTGATGCATCTTTTTCTGCAGAATAACCTCTATTACCATATACAGTGCAAAAACAGACCCACCCACCCATCCCCCCTCCCAAAAAGAAATAATAATAACAATAATAATATTTGAAGGCTTGCAGACTCAAAGTGAGCAGTCACATTGGATTGGGGAATCTTTTAGTGAGGGCGAGTCCTATAGCATCCTCTGTGGCTGCAGGACAGCCTTCAATTCTGGCTCATAGTCAGCAGCGCACACATTTGTCCAGACACGTAGGAAGTGCTCGGCAGAGCAGATCCATCTCTGATGACTGGGCAGGATCTGCTCCGTGAGGTCTGTAAATCTTCAAACCATTCACACAGATCAATACATGGAAGAAGTGATCTGAATTTTTAAGTATTTTGCTCTTCTGCAAGAAGTGCCAATCCAGTTCATGGGGTGTATGTAAATCATATCTTTGTGTCTAATTATCTCCCCTTTTGGGGAGAATCAGGCAGACACTAGGCACTCTGAATAATCAACAGAGGCAGAGACTCTCCTAGAAAGGCCCAGGAAGAGGACTTCCTTGACAGCCAGTTCCTGGAAGGTATTTCCCCGTCATTTACAAGTTTAAAAAACAAACAAACAAACAAACAAAGAAACAAACAAGAAAACAAAACCATAAACAGTCATCAGTATGGCAGGAAGTCAGGAAAATGGTACAGAACAAACAACTAAAAGGAGAAAGCATAGCAGCTTGCCCTATGTCCAGAGATATGGATGAAAAATTTTGTTTTGTTGCTAACCTACACAAAATAGTAGACCATAGAATATCCCGAGTTGGAAGGGACCCACAAGGATCATCGAGTCCAACTCCTGTTGAGAGTATTAGTCTTAGGCATGTCACCAAACACAGAGGTAACATGGAAAGACCATCTCAAGGAAGGAGGCATCCAGAAAGACTTCTAGATCTGCTAAGAATAATAATACAATTTAAAATCAG
>VXAA01006093.1:1032313-1058112 GCA_013399115.1 Anseranas semipalmata
GCCGCCGCTCACCGGGCGCGGCACCCCCAGCCCCCCCCGGGGTCCACCCGCGGAGCGCCCCCGCGCCCGCTACCTGCGCCCGCCCCGGGTGCCCGCTAACAGGCGCAGAGGGGCAGATGCTCCGAGTGCGGGCTGCACCCGGGGCAGGCACGGGGTGGGGAGTGAGGAGATGAAATGGCGTGGGCCGGGACGCCGGTGCTGAAAATACTCGTCTTTCCCACCGGCTCTTCAGCAACGTGCGCGCAAAGCGATGCTCGCACCTATGCTGGTGGGAAAGGAGTTTCAGGCCGCGGACAAAGGTCAGTGGAGAGCAAGAGGCAGGACAGGGCTCCGGGGTGTCTCCGCACAGTTGTCCGAGCTCAGACCCCTCAGATAACGCTGCCGACACCGCCTAAACCCCCGGCGGGAGCGGTGGTCAAAGGCTGCTCCATCGTCCAGGTCAACGAGCAGCCTGGTCTTCTGCTTCTGTGTGCGTGTTGCTTGCGGTACTCCGTGGCTTTGGAGCTTCTCAATAGTATTTTACATGATACAAACAGTAATTCTTAGTGTGGATGGTTAGTATCAACTGGTAGTTACTCTTTTTTTTTTTTTTTCTCTGAAAGTGAACAAAAAATCCAATTTGTAACAAGGGCTTCCATTTTTAATGGACTTTTACAAAAAGACCATGTTCATTGCCTTGTCTTGCTCAATGGGGACTCGCAACACACATGTGCATTGCAGGATCTAGGCCAAAGTTAGTTACAGTCTGCCATGGCTGTAAAGCTATTTTAAGAAATGACTAGTTTTTTAAAACAATATTATATTATAGTCCCTAAGGGAAGATTTGTCTTGCCCATTTACAATGCCTCTTATCACTGTGTTTTAATACCTAATTGGAGCCTTTAGGCGCTAAGTTTATGAATAAGTGATAGAAGGATTAGTGCTCTTGTGAAATTCCAGGAACTTTCTCAGGAACAATCCTTTTTCTGTACAGTTGTTGATTTAAAGAATCATTAATATTACCACCTCTGTTCCTTTATTTTTAAAAGCAAAGCTGTGTAAGGCTTACTGGCAGACTGCAAAATGGACGGTGTTACATGAGACCACTCAGCGTTGTAACAGTTACATGCTGTTCTTCGGTATGATAAAGAAAACCTATGTAGCATTTCAATTTGCAAATGCTTTTTTAACTTTAAAAAAATTCTTTCACCTATACATTTCTTGAAAGCACAAGTGGAGAATACCTATTTATTGAAATGTAGCGTGGATTTCATTTGGTGTTAACCTTATTAAGGAGTGGAATTTTGCAGTCAAACTCAGACCTAAGCACATGCTAGCAGAATTTTAACATTTTTTCTAGATCACTGACCTGAAAGTTTTTAAAGAAAATTGTTTTATTAAAGAACAAGTTGAGTTAAGCTCACACAGAAGCCATCTATCAAATCCTACAGTAAAAATAGGAAAGGAGCTATTATTCCCAACATTAGAGATGAAAAATAAGGGAGAGTTTTCTCTTCACTTCCCCATTCATCTCACCCTTTTTTTCTTGCTTTATGTCAAATAAAGAAACAAAAACCTCAGCCATCTACCCCCTCCTTCACTGTTATATTTAAATAAGAAAAAGTAACATTTGTATGATTTACAATCACAGATGACGTTCCTGCCCTGAGACCTCACAGCCTAAACAGAGGTCTGATCGAAAAAAGTCCTGGGCACCTACAAAGCCCACTGCTGCTTCAGTTGGCACTGGCCAGCACAGCAGAACTTTCCATGTTGGAAGCAGTTGACCAGTCCGCCAGACTTTGGAAGGTGAAATTTCAGCTCTCTCATCATATGCAAACAACTAGATTTTCCATTTCTTGGAAAAGTAGGATGATTTTAAATTCCTTTGTGACAGGGGAAGAAAAAGAGCTGTGGCACTGCAATTTTAATAGCAGCCAAGATCACACTGTTTGGGTTACAAAATTGCCAGTTTTAGACAAATACTGTGCCTACAACTTCGGTGCCTGTGGGGGCTCACTCAGTAGGTAGCATATTATGATAGGGCATGAGCTCCTGAGATAGATTTTGGTATGTGCAAAATCAGAATTATGACCTTATAGTACATATTAAAGTCAAAGACACTTGGAGAATTCAGATGTCCATGCAGTTGAACTGGGTGAGGATTCTTTAATTTACAGTTGACCTTCAGCCTTTCAATTGCTCTGAAATCTTTCTAGATCTAGCCCACGATTATCGCACATGGGTATTAGAAGGAACACACTTCTAGATATCACTTATGGTTTTCTCTCAGGGTTTTGTCAGCAACCAGAATGTGATATGTGCTGGTCTCCTTTTGCTCACCCAACCAACCAGGAAAATTTGAGAAATGCTTGAGTCCTAGAAGGCCAAATCCTGCTTGGATAAACTTCCTGGAAGACAGAAGCATGAATGGACATTTGGTTGAAACATGAAATTTTCTGATTTTAATAATTTCTTTACAGTTAAATTCTTGCTTTAGTTGTTTGATTCAATAATGGAAGTGAAGGATAAATTTTCTTAGACCAGGGAAGAAAATGACTATATATTACTTCATTTTGTATTTTCTGTGCATCAAAAGTCTTGAGGAGTTTTAGTAGGTGTCTTTGTGTGCATACCCCACACCCTTGCAACAATACCTGAGAGAGGAATTTTATCCTGTGGCTGAATGTGTAAATGTTTAAAGTAATGTAAATAAATTTAGGAAGATAATCCTAAAATGGTATTAGCCTGAATGAAGATCAATGATATAAAAAAAAAGGAATCAGAGGTTAGAGATACAGGAGATTCACTGAACTTCAGGTTTACATTACATTTAGATCATGTTCCCAAGCACAAAACAGCAGCAGCACCTGCTTAACATCACAGGACATTACACAGCAATTAAGTAACAAGAATGTGTTATACAATAATAGGAAATATGGGGAGGCAGAATGTAAATAAGTCAATTTGAATTTTGTCAGGATTTCAAAATAGTATGTTAGTATTGGAAGAGAGCCATGGAAACTTTAATAGCCACAAACCATCAGGGCTTTTGTTTTATTTCTTATCCAGAAGTTGGCACTCTATCAGCCCTTTAATTCCTTGAACATTGACCCTTTATTGACAGCAGGGAAACAAGGACTCGCTCACCCCTTTTCCTCCAGCACCCCAGTATTCCACCACCGTTATCCAGGAACAACTACCTGATGCTACATCACATCAGCATAGCACCATGTTACGTCTGTAAGCCTTTCCTATGAAATTATTTAAAAAAAAAAAAAAAAGCCTGGAAGAGATTTGGCCTAGAAAAAGGTTAGGTAAAGTAACTGGGAGAGAAATGATCCAGACATATTTCCACTGGGACACTTGGAATTCCATGAAGAGACATTATTTGAAAGGTGATAGAGGAAAAAAGCTGGATGAATAAAAACATGCAGTACAGCATTCCCATTGAAAGAATCCAGTGATTTTTATCTTCGCACATAGTGAACTAAAATGTCAGTGTTAGAGGTAGGATAGTCTTTTTCCATGAAGTGCTCTCATAGGGCATTAACAGTCTCAAAACAAAGATAATAAAACAATACAAGCAAAGTTGTCCAGAATTGTTGAAAATCGTTAGAATTAATTGGATAAAACTGAGTGCGGAAACAGACTCTCGGTCCTGAACCTATTTAACAGATTGAGTAATCTTTTAAGGAAATGCGGAAACTGAGTCATTCAGAGCTGCAGTAATCAGAGCAGTGAATAATGTGCCATAGGGAACAATGCTCTATTAGAAAGAATTGACAGAACAGGATTTCCATCTCTGCTGGTCTGCATTAGCACAATCAGAAACACCTCTCCATTAATTTTACATGAAGAAATGATGATATAAGAAACCCACAGGTATAATTGCATTGTTTTCCCTCCACTTATATTTTGCATCATATTTACAGTTATAAATACAGTATCATATCCGGAATCAAAATGTTTTCCAAAACTCCAATCCTTGCAGGGTGGCAGCTTTCAGAAAACAGTATTAAAATTTTCATTGAAATAAGTAGTCCCTTGAAGCTAGAGACCTCCTGTGTGCGTTTGTGTGCGCGCGCATGTATGGTTTTATTTCTTATGAAGCAGAGTTGAGACCAATGAACAATTCTGTTAGAAATTGAGAATGTAACTGTGCAGTTATGCGCAAATGATAAACTACCAGTGGAGAGTGGAATAATTATCACAAAACTATCAACAGTGAAATAAATAACTAATATCTGGAGGTTAAAAAAAAACACCCTAGAACGTAAGCTGTTCCTCGAAGCTGAGCCAAGATTTTTGCAAGGAATACTTTAGAGTTATTTCCAAACAATACAAAAAAAGTAAAAATAGAAATCATACCTACAATGGGAGTATATGTCAGCGTAAATTTCTGATTATCATGCAGTGCAACTCCAACTGTTACCAAGTCCCTCAGCCACCACAGAGAACAGACTGAAAGTGTTCCAAAATGACATTAGAGGCACCTATTTTTGAGCATTCTAGTCTTCCACTCAAGGATTTTAACTTTGTACCTTCTGAGGCTTCACATGGGGCTGGGCTCGTGCTGCAGAGCAGCACTGCAAAGCAGAGCAGTGTCCTGCAGCAGGCAGAACAGAAGGCTTGCAGGGGACGGCAGCTGCCTGTTGTCCTGCAGGCCTGTGTACACAGTCCATCAGGAATGCGAGATTTTGGGAGAGCCACCCTCCTCTCACATTCAGTTGTAAGATGCACTGGCAGGGTATATTTTTGGATGTCAATGTGCACGTGCCAGTGCTTTGCAGTGTTGTTCATTCCTGAAGACACATGAGAATTCTGGGTGACTTACCAGAAGGCCTTGTATCAGAAGAAAAGGGAGAGAAAAAACAAACAAACAAAAAAGAGCACCCTGAAAACTCAGTCTTTTCCAGGTAGGGATCTATCTCAAGCTTTATTTTTCTGTCATACAAAAATGCTTTTTCTCTCCATCACCTCCCTGCATACAGAAAGTCAAATGAGCCCTTTCCACACCTTCCTGAGTTGTGAAGATCTCCTAATACCTTCCTTTATACTTCTAGAGATAGCCACTCAGGTGCTCTCTTCATTACAGAAGAGGCATAAAATAGTAAATGGATATTCTGAGGTCAGGAAGATGACAAGAATCATAGACATAAATAGCAAAAGAAATACCTATCAGTGTAGCCTCATTAATGGACTTTAAATGCACTTTATAGAGTTTGGGTTTAATGCACAGAGGCAGTGAATGCCAGAGTGATTTATATCAGAGGGAGCTCTGGACATCATCTGGGTCAAGTCCTCAGGCAAAACAGCACCAGCTTCAAAAATACGTTTGGATGCTCAGAGCTTGTCCAGTGACACTGCGAATCGCTACATGGATGGGGATTTCACAGCCTCTGGGCCCCGCTCCAGTATCTGGCTACCCTTGCCACAAATATTTTCTTTTCTTTAGCTCTTAAAATAATTTCCCTTGCTGCAGATTGTATCAATTGCCTCTTTCTTTTGCTGTGCACCTCTGGAAAAAAAAAATGCCTAGCTGCCATGCTCTCTTTAACTACTGATCAGACAACTGAAGACAATAACAAGATCCTCCCTTTGCATCCTATTCTCCAGGCAGAACAAGCCCTGCTCTCTCCCGTTCCCCTCAGACATCACATGCCACAGCCCCCCAGCAATCTCACTGACCCTCAGATGAATTAAAGTGGGTTTTGCATGAGTGTACCATCTTGTGACAATATGTCAGTGGTGAAAAATAAAAACAGTTATTACTCTATTTCCCTTCCTAATCAACTTAATAGCAAGGATATACAGAAAATTTCTGAGTTACTTGCTATCATGCATTCAGTGAAGTAAAATGACATTATCAGTGTAACCTGTGTTTATTTCACTGCTTGATGTTTTATTCACCTACAGCAGAAAAGGGGCATACATGGGAAAATAATTTATAATCTGAAATGCAATGGTTAAAATAAGAATCTCATTATGCAATAAATGCTTAAGATAGTCAAATGTTGTGTTGCCCATTACATTTTGTCCTTGTCACTCAGTTATGTGGTATCCTATCTGAATGCCAGCAGTAGTGTTGTAGAAATTTCATACATATCTACTGGTTCTAACAACTTGTTTTTAAATGGCCAAAAATTTGAAGATACAGGAAAAAAAAATGGCAAAGACTACGAGAACTCTTATTTGAAGAGCTTAATTACACTTGAACAGTTTTGAGAAATAAGCTATACCATGGCTTGAACTAATTTTTTAGAGAATTTAAATAGATTCATATTTTGTGGCCAAACTAGAAAGTCCAGTGATAGAAGTCCCAACATGAAAAGCCAACAAACCCAGTTACTACAAACAGCTGCAGAAGATTGTACTAATATCAATAATCCCCTCAGTCTAACTAAATTCTAACACTCCTACATCTTTCTCTAAATTCCTTTTGTCAAAACAAATTTATGTCCCTGTTGCCTTGCAAGTAGAAAGCCAGATCTATTATTTTCTGTCTGCATATTCCCATTTTCATATCATTTCCCACTTCAAGCCACTTGAAATTGAGTCAGTCACTATTACATACTATTTCTTTCAAGTCCCTTTGGAGAGCTCACATTTTCCAAAAACAATTCTCTTCCTCAGCACAAAGGTGGTTTAGAAACTGACCTTCTCTTATATCAGCTGGATGCCATCTTCCCTCTATTTCTAATACCTTTTAGATTTGTCAGTAATTCTTGAGTTTGCTTTTATACTTTCTATGCATTCTTGGAGAACTGGAGTGTTGCCTTCGTCTCCTCCTGCAAAAACATCAGCAATAACCCATCCCTTCCACAGTAGTTTACTCCCCGATTTTTTAATAGGTATTATGCTCTTTTATATCTTGGTACTTTTAGAAAGGAAAACCTTTGGTGTTAAATCAAAGTACTGTATAACTACAGTGCTATGTACAGCAACAACAGCAAATGTCAGCAAGGGAAAGAACACTTTAGTAGTATTACAGGCATGGAAAATAAAAAGCATATCTATTTACAAATCTTAATTGCTGTTAAGCATAGTATAGATGATACACAAAACATTACCACTTTTAAAGGATCCCAACTATGTCAGAATCTTGTGATATCAGGACTAAATGCTGAGAATGTAGCTGTTGCCTTGCAACTCTGAAAAGCAAATATCCAAAAAGTCCACTGTGAAGACAGTTTTAAATTGTTTAATTACCTGTGAATAAAAAATAAAACAAAACACCATAAACGTACTACATGAATAAGGATAATATTCAGGAAAACAAAATAACTGGCAAAAATCACTGAAAAAATATCTGTTTCTTGTTTGCAAAGGTCTATGTTTTTCAGGTATTAACTAGTATCAGACACTGAACCTATTACAAAACCACCTAGTGAGGGCTGTTTTTTTAAATGAAGACTTCTAACTCCTGAGAATAACTAAATTCTTTATTTTCCTGTAAAATGTACTGTTTCCCCACTCTGTTTCCTAATGTGCTCTCTTAATATGCAAGGGCATTGGGAATAATGAATCACACTCCAGAATGGTAGCAATTGGTATGCATACAGTGTTAATTGAGTCAGGAAACATTCTTTACCAGATGGATATGGATTTTTGTGAATGCATAATGGCCCTTTAAGAAGCTTAATAGAAAAGTATGAAACCTTTTACAAACAGCATTCCAAAGCAAGATTGCCAAAAGCAAGTGCACATAAATAGCTCGGATAATTGGAGCCGTATCCCTGCACCCATCCACAGCAATGGAGAGAGAGGTTGCTGACCATGCTTTACATTAACTTCTTCTGGGTTGCTGGTAGTCCTTAAGTTGCCCTCCTCTCAAACATCAGAAATTTAGTTATTGTCCTCTTTGCCAGACCTTTAGCATTGGTTAGTTGCTGAGCATAGTTTCATGCTTTCCACAGATGAGTAAGCTTTATAGATGCTGCACTTGTCACAGAAGCAGCTGCAGGCTGGTACAAAGACCTGAGCCCTCTTGTGCCATGCATGCCTTCTCCAGACACAGCCATTCCTGTCCCCAAACTGATAAAAAGAGGAAGAGGAGCTGAAATCCATCAGGACAGTGGTAATGCAAGGAACAGGACAGGTACCTCAATTTTACATTCTTCACTGGGCCAAGGGACGCAACTGCTTTCTGGTACTATTGAAAATTGTAATGGAAGTTTTGATGAGTCTCCTGTAAAGAGCTGTCTACATAATACTATTTGTTATCTGTTTTCCTTATCTACATTTTCAAAAACATGTGTATGGCATATGTTTCTCATCGTTGACTATGACCTCTGTTTATTTATAGTTTTAAAACTCTGACTACTGCCAGACACTATTAAAAATAAACATTTTTAATTGTTTTCATGTTTTATCCTCTCCTCCCCTTTCCACCCAAGCCTGACAGGATGAAACATTGTTTTTGCTTGGGATATAGCTACTTCTGCTGCAAGAAGAAAGAGGAGGAGAAGGAAGTTGTATACATATTATCAGAATAGTTTTATATTCAACAGTCTGGAAACAAAGCGACTGCCAGCCCCCAGCCCCCTTTAATATAGGTCTTCCCATTCCCAGGATCCATCTGCAGCTGAGAGGGCAGAAAAAAACACTGTTCTCCTGCCTTTAAGCCCAGCCAAATTAAGCCTTTTTTTTTTTTTCCCCAGCAGCACAGCCTTAACACGAGAGGCAGTCTTCATTTCCTATATAAACAAATAGCCTGACTGTTCAGTGCAAGGTGGGTTTTGGTTTCCTCAGGCAGAGAAAAAGCCTTCTGCATCCAAAATGAGTTGTTTTAACTACTAGAATAAATGATGAAAATGTCACAGCTCTGCCATATGCCCTTCCTTGTCTATTCATCATTTTTGGCTTTTGTCTTTATAGATACATGCTTTTTGCCTCCCCCCCCAAAGGTTTAAGACTCTGATACCAGACCTATGCAAAATGGGTACAAAACACCAAGGAAAAGCTAAAACACAACTTTCTCCAGTCTTTCTGATCAGCTGGCTTTTGAGGTTCATCACTCAGATCGGTCTTTTCTAAAAACCTGATTCTGGGGTACATAGCCATGCTCGGTGAGCTGGGATGCCTCCCTGGTACTATAGATTTTCCTGCATGAAGTTAGCCACTCTAACAGCATTGCAGAGCCTAAACCCCTTAGACAATATGCTGGTGAACAGGATAGAAATACATTAAAGGTGCTCCTAAATCTCCTGATATATCATCTGCTGTTGATTCAAATTCTTGGTGTACCTACAAGAAGCAGAAAGCAGCAGACTGTTTTGATACCTGATGTACCTCTGAAGTAGGATTCTACTTTATTTCTGACTCAACAGCAATGATGTAGGAAAAAAAAAAACAGAAAAACATAGAAAAAATAGAAAAGCCACTAAGCTAAATCAATTTCCCAATGTGAATGGGGGTGGATGACACCACATCTCAGTTTTGCGTTCTTCCATTATTCTTCTGTTTACCTTAAGTTAAAACTCTTTAGGGAAAACCATTCCTTAGTATGTATTTTTACAATGCCTGACACAAAGGACACCAACTAGAGCTGGTGCCTTTCAGTAGAAGCATTTTTTCAAAGCTGTGTAGGAGCAGAATCACTTCACATGCTCTGAAGCTGAAAATAAAGGTCCACAAGGAAGAACTCCATCTTGGGGGAGGGGGGTGACACAACAAAGGATACAGGTGATACTTATTCTCCATCCCTGTGAAGGTTCCCAGCTCTTCCTTCTCCTCCTTTTCAACTGCATGGCACAGTCAAATCTCCCCAGTGAAAGTACCAACAAAGGAAAAAATGATGTCTGACTGGGATATTTAGGGAAAGCCTGTCAGATGGTGGAGCAGTAAAGATCTGATGGAAAAAGAATGACCACAGGAATGAGGTTGCTTTTCTCTGGAAAGATTACTCCCTTTCCTTCCCGGACAGGGGAATGGGGGGTGGAATATTCTGAGCCCTTAGTAAAAATTAAGAGTGTATGTGTCTGCCTGGGACAGTAGGGTCGTCCAAATAAGGGGGCAATGGAAGTTGTTGCATTCCTCCTGACATTTCTGGACAGCAGGTGGAAAACAGAGGGGGAGAACAGTTAAAGACAGCTGTTTTGTTTGGATGATTACTAGTCCATCTGTGAACACAAGTTTTTTTTCCAAATATATTAATTTCCTTGGTCATTTTCTATTCTCTATGAACATCTCTATCTCTTTGTAAAAGAGACTACAAAAAGAATTTCTGAACTCATCCCTCCATGAGCCACATTGCCCACTAGGACAGCAGTTATGCAGTACTGATGATCGCAGCCTTGTCTATGCTGACTGGAAAGGTAACATCACTCTTCAACAGGAAGAGTGCTGGAAAATTTTACTGCAGAAATTTCCAGCCTATGGCACCCTCAGTACCATTGTGCTTGGGAACTGCTGCTCTGTTGAGGTAATACACAAGCTCTGAGTTTCCAGAGAGGCTGCAAAAATCACACACCTCCATGCTGATGCTGCTGTTCACACTTCCTGTCTCAAAAGCCCCAGATGGATGTTCTGGATCATGTACAGTTCATGAACCATGACCAGCAGCATGGCTGAACACAGCCTCCAGCTTCCCTGTTTGCAGAGGAGTAAAACCTTGCTTTCATCTCATGACTCCACCAATATTTCAAATCAACGCAATCCCAATTCATAATCCAGAATTACTGCTGGGTATTTAGATCACCCGGGCAAATAAAATGTTAAGTTATGGTATAATTTAAATATTAGTGACAGTATTTCCACTGAACTCAGCATAGCTAGGTTTTCACCCGCTAAATCTTACTCTAATAGCAGAACATTTATTAGTAATCAGGGATCCCACTGGTGCTCTGACAGCCTGATCTCCTGCATAAGGAATTCTCCTGAATTATATCTTAAATAGAAATAAAATAAAAATAACTTTGGAAAAAATATTTTAAACTTTGATTTTTGCATTTCCAGTAATGGAAAAATCTACCACTGTCTTAACTAAGTCACTGCAAAAGTTAATTACTGTCATTTCTACAAAATCTGCACCTTATCACTATGGGAATTTGCTTAGCTTCAAACTGCAGACATTACATTTTGGTCTTTTAATTAATCAGTTGAAAGGTACGCATTGTCAAGACCCTATTTCTTACAAATTGAAAAAAGTACCTTTAGCCTACACATGATAAAGTAAATGGATTGAACCTCTTGAGTTTTATATAAAAGTCTGACATCCTCCCCTCATTCTTGTGGTTCCTATCTGACCACTCCAACATTTTCCTGTAGGAATTGGGAACCTGGTGTTCAAGCAGTTACACCCGAGCTGATACTGCTCCTCCTTGAAACCACACGTTTCCGTTAACTTCGGTGCAGGCTTGTAGCAAACTGGTCTGAGTGATTGAGCAGATGTTCTAGAAAGAAATTCCATAAAAAAAACTGGAAGCTTAAACCAAAATTAGACTATTGTAAAAGCACTTCATTGTGCTTTACTGTACAAGGTAGGCAAATGTTATTTCAGCTGATCCTACCCATACAAATAATGGGTTGTATTAAGATATACATCCCAGAAAATTTTCCAAGTGGAAGAGAAAAGAAAGGGGACCTAGAATTGTTCAAATATGAAATAAAAGTAAATTTTCACTTTTTAACCAAAATCTGATCTATGATATTCCCCTTACAGGTAGTTATATACCTGAAGTAAATAATCAGGCATCCAGACTCAGTGTGTGGGTGTGCACGTGTGTTGGGGGGTGGGGGTGGGGTATCTAATACACAAGATATCATTGAGTAATATTTCAATTCCATTTTGTTGCAAATGGATCAAATACTTACAAGCATCACTGCCTCTTCTTGTAAATGACCTAGAAGTTACACATACTGGTTTTTAGAGGCCAAGTAAAGCTTCTCCCATTTTATTTATAGAGGTGGAGAGAGACAAGGATATCCTTTGGACTACTGCAGCTCAAAACTCAGAAAGAGCTTCCTGCTTCCAACTGTGTCATGAGGAAACAGGAAAAGCAAAAAAGAATATTTACCAAAAAAATTCCTCTCATTTGTATATATTCCATCAAACCACTATTACTACTGGCTGCCAGGGAAAAAAAAAAGCTTAACATCTAGTCTTTCTCGACTTTAGGATATTTATTATCATAGATTTACACTTCTGAAATCATTGCTAACAGCAGAGCTCCTCTGTGTTCAGAGTGCATTTATGGACTAGGAATAGCTATTGCCAGAGGAAATAAGCAGGAGGGTCAGGGGACAAGCAAATTAAAAACAAACCTGAAATAACCTAAGGATGTACTGCTATGGTAAACAAAGTTGTTTTAAATGCTGCTGTTGTAAAGAGGATGTCTATTGGATCAATAAAAATACATTTATTAAAACTTACAGGAATTCAGGAGGTATTTATTTTCAAGTGACACTCAGCCTTGAAATCTGTGAAGGTGACAAGGGAACTTAATGCATTCCCCACCCCCCAATGTGTGTTAATCCTGATTAATCCCAATTTTAATGATATTTTACAGCCTGAATTTTCTAAGTTGTTACCACAACACACAATAAATCCTTAGCATGGCTGCCAAATTGATCTAATCCTTTATTCCACTTTAAGTAAAATAGAATAATAGTGTTCAACATTTTCTTCCATTATAGAAAAGAAACCTCCAAGCTATCTTTTGTTAAAGATGCTCAGTTATATTAAGGTTCATTAGCAGCATCACCCAGCTGCTATTTCTTATGGAGAGGCCATGGAAGTGATATTAGATGGTTTTCAGAAACCATTTCATAGTGTCATTCCAAAAGGTCCCACAGTATAAATAACTCTGGGCATAGGTAAACTCAGCCCACATGAGGCAGAAATACAATCCCTGGTGATGTTTTATGATGAGTTGTGTGAACTTGTGGTGAGTGGTTTTGTGAAAAGAAAACAGAATTATTTTTGCAGGAAGTCAAATGCTAGCAAAAATATATATATTATATGAAATATAATACATTTTATATATTATATATATATTGCTTAGATGAGGCCTAATCTCGATGTTTCAGAGAAAATTTGAAAAAGACATTCTACAGAGAGGCATGACAGTCACATGACAGGTGTTTTTTGTATTTTCAGTTTTAGAGACAAGGACACTGCCATTGCAAGAGTGTCAGACAAACTCAATCTCAGTTTGAGCTGCTATACTGAGGTTTAGCCACAATTTTGTAGCTTTGCTGCAGTCTTCAGTTCCTTCTCTGTGAAGGTGCAACCTTTCATATCTCACACAGGTGTCTGAAGGCATGCTATGTCATCACTGTTTGGACCAACAGTTCATTCAATGTTGATTTTCCCAGCTTTCAGTAAGGTACAATAATATATGCCCTAAAATAAGCCAAGTGATCCAACCTGCTTTGAATGAGGTAGGTAAACAATATTTTCTTATCAGTCCATGCTAGATAAAGAACAGATTTGTTTGCCATTTAAAACTATTGGATGCCTATGATAAACTAATGGCTGGCTGTGAACACTCTTCATGAAGATGTTCAAATATTGTCATAGGCGATAAAACTTTTAGATGGCTGTACAGCTGAGCTGTGTTAAAAAAACAGCCGACCTTAAAATAATACTTTTTAATAATCTCTTCATCTAATCTCCATTTCCCCCCCATCAGTCTAAATACTTGCATATTACAAAGAATGGTTTAAGCATTAGGAATGTGTTTTGAAGCCAACTTTCTTGACTGTTTTCCATATTAGAAAAAGGTTAGACTTTTTTTTTTTGAAGGGTAAAACTTCAATGTATTATTTCTTCTCTTGGACAATGGGCATTCCTAGCAATGAAATGGAAGTCTTATCAAAACTCTATCCCCCAAATTATAACTTGTCTGGATAGTTCTGTCACTAACAGTTTCAGACATCCTGCCATCCTTCCTGCCATACATTTCAATACTTCATTAATACAAAACATCAACTGAACAAGCTTAAAATCTTTGCAGGGGGAGTGTGAAAGAGTCTGTCATGTCTTCCCGCAGGACATTCAAGTCAACTGGTCATTTCTGAAAGTCAAAGAAGGCTTGCTCTCATTGCTACTTTTCTTCCCCAACCAACTGCTTTTCTATTTTCATTTAATGATCAAGACAGCAGTGCTTTCACTGGTAAACGGATAGCATGATAAGGGATGAATTCCAGAACAGGGAAATGTTTTCAAGGAGTGATAGGCTGAAATGTGGGGTCTGTGCTGGTAAAGGCAGTACAGCCCCAGTGGGATGCCCAGTGCTTCAACAGAGTTGCATTGGCATGCAGACAGTGCAACAGCACCATACAGTTGCCCTCTGGTTCCTTTTCAGCTTGATTCATCATGAATCAAAACATCCAGCACATCTAAAAACTTTCTCTAAGTCTACAAAAGGAAGTTCAAAAATTAATACAGTTTTGTAGAAGGTCAAGGGTGTTTCCCCATGCAACTTTGGAACAGATTAAAGAGTACCGTAAGATAACCACAGCACTCAGCTTAGACATCATGACATAAAATAAGAGGTATATGTTTTAAAACTTGCACATATTTCCTGAATGCTCCTGAAGTACAGTTACAATCGCAAGAATAAACACAGCCAGAATGGTGATTAAGTGTTACTTCTGAATTTTATATTTTCTGTGATCATTTGGAAAAAAGCATCCATGAAAAAAGGTTTTTCCCCTTTAGTTTGCATAACAATCAGTTTGTACCTTATCTCACATGATTAGAATAAAATTTGTTTGTGTTATTTTAAAACAATGGTCTTGCATATCAAATGTATACCAAATACTTGCAAAAATCATCAGTATAACAGAAGCTTTGCTTTCAAATCCTGCAGGCTGGATGTGGAAGCTGAAGACATCTGATGCTCCTGTTTGTAAGAATTTCTATACAGGATTACCTAGGAGCTAACTCAGACAGCCTCAGCGTTTCTAAGATCCACTCAACAACTTTGTTAAGATCCTATCTGTCTGATGTCCCAAGGCAGTCTGGCATTCTGCTGGTTACCAGAAATTTCTTTTGCAGAATAGAGGAAAAAAGCCTACACCATGACATACAGAGAAGCAAATGGAAGTGAGTGCTCACAGGACCCACGACAGGAATTAAAATGCTCTATGTTGCTCTGTTTACAACAAGGAATGAGTCTAGAAGTCAGCAAGAAGCCCTTCTTTTTGCTTATTTGCTCCTTCTCACCAAAATGAATGATTTCTGAGTATCTAAATTGGTCTGAAGAAAGAAGATATTTATAATACATGAGCTGTTGATAATAAAACAGGCTCATTGAAGAATTAAATATCTAAGTCACAAATGCAATGCAACTCTGACATATACAGTCTCCCATACTGACATCCACAGTGACTTCATCAGTACCATGCCAGGTCAGATAAGCCAGGTTCCTGCTGCCCCCTGTTTATTTAGATGTCTTCCCCCTGTTTTACTGTACTGGTAAGTACCTTCGTAAGTCCCCTAGTCATACACAGATTATCTTAGCAGTAAATTACCTTCAGTTATTTTAGAAGATCCATTTTTTTTTTTCTTATAGATAAGAATATATAGGTTTAATAAAGTAACCTGTTATAGAAACACAAATCAAGATTCTGCCAAACAGCTGCAAGATCAAAATCTAGCCATTGTAATTTCAGTTCACATTACTCTTTCCTATTATATCTACCAGCATTATGCTTCCTTGAATTTGTGCAGGAGGTCATGAGGAAAAGCTTTGTCGTTCCACCCAAAAGTTGTTTAACTCTTAGTGAAGGAAAATAAACTATTCCAAAAGAAATGTAGGACTGTTGATCAGCTACAGTTCATGAATTTGCAGAATAACTGAGAAATCTGGAATGCTCTAACTAGGCTGACTTCTCCAAATTTTCCCGTACTTTCTGTATCACCCACAAGATGTATACGAAGTTGTATCAGACCAGTGTCCATTTTCCAAACTGGACTATTAACACTAACACACCAAATATCATAAACTCAGGAACTATAACACTCTGCAAACACAGTAGCTTCAAAGATGTGATATTCTGCTCTAAATTTTTAATATGGAAATGCTTCACCAAGAAATAATTGGCCAATTTAAATGTGTGAGCTTCCAAATTAAACTCTTCTTCAAACAGGTTAAGGTACTTGTTAAAGAAATGTAGGAAGAAAGATAGAATTGCTTTGCTTTGTTAATTCTTTGCAGAAAATTGTTTTGAGGAGGACACATTCAGGTATTTTACAGTTGAATGTATTGAGCACCACAGCAGGACTCAAAAGATCGACACTATATTCCTGTCTTACTAGGAAATCTTGCCACATAGACTTCCATATCTATGATTTAGATCCCCTGCAGATGGTTGTTTTCATAAAGGGCTTTGCAATTTACTCACAGAAAGATATCAAGGAGTTGTTATTATTCCTACTACATAGTTAGTGATTTTAAGGCTAATACTTCAGTTTGTGTGTCAAAGTTCTCACTGATCTCAGCAGAAGTAAGATCAAGACTTCTGACAGCAATTTTGGGAAGTTTAAGATTTTTCTGACACTGAGCTAAAAGTTTCCAGGAGTTTTGAGGTAGGCCAGGTTGATATTTGTCAATGGGTCTTTTTACATGAGTTGTAAGATTGAGGCTGTTTGTTTTTTAAACTTTTGCTCTGTCTGTAGAAGATGGACAGATTCACAGATTTTTGATTTCTACCAATCCAGTGTCCCCCAGCTATAGGGGTAACAACTACTTTAACTACTGCCCTTTATCTTTAGCTTTCTGAAAACTATTACATATGTCATCTGCCAAGTAACCCAAATTTACTTTTAAAGTGTATCAAGTGATTTCAGAAAGTTTCAGAGTATTTCAGAAACAGGCAGTAGTGATTTATTTTAGCTGTTCCTTTACATGCTCTTCAATTCAGGCTTTATTCTGCCATTCAATAATTGATTGCAAGACCTGTTGTATGAACTGTGACTTGTTCTATACTGCAAAAAAAAAAGGTATTACATTACTCAAATTTGATCCTGTATTTGCATTATATTCTAATAGAAATCCTGGCTCATTTGGAAAGGATGACTTTCTGAGAGCCACCAGTTTTCTTCTGTGGTATGGCAGTTAGTCCCTTTTGATCCTCAGTCACAAAAACTGCAACTTCCCAAGAAATAAAGCAAATTTATAAATTATTTCAGTTTGCATTAGTCAAGCAGTAGAAGAACAAAGCAAAGATGCAGGTGGAAAATATCTGAAAAAATAACATACTACGCTAAAATTAAGCAAACTTTGGAGCTGTGTATGTGCTAGGATATACATATATCTTCTGGCATTTATCTCTAGCACTACAGATTAGCTGAAGTTGTTAAAGCACTTTGAAATGTCAACAACAGCCAATTTAATTAATAAGACATAGGTGAGAAATGCAGGGTGAGGAAGAGAAATCATTCAAACATTCTGCTACTGTCTGCTACAGCTCTCCCTGCTCATGACCCATATATCTTTAAAATGCCTTGTTTAAATATCTTCAAATTTATTTAAAAAAAAAGTTGTCAGCTGGCCACAGACCACACATTCCAGAACTGAAGTAGAAAGGAATGTGAATGGGTGGGTGGGGGAGAGGAAGGAAATCAGATTTAGTATTGAAAACAAGACTAAGCTGAGAAGCAGCTGATGTGAACTCAAGCAGTTGCAGCATGCGATACCAATACTATTTTTGTTCATAGTACCTTGTATTCAGGAAAAAAAAAAATTGTGGTTAGCCATTTACTCTTTTACTTTGAAAGTTTTATTTAACTTAATCACTGTAACACCATTTATAAGATACCAAAGACAGGAACTAAATTCAAATAAGCTGCAGGCCACAAAGACAGTTAATATTTCTTTGTTCAGAATGAGTTAATATCTCAGGAGATACTGATAAATGAATTCACTTAACTAAAGGCTAAGCAAGTATAGGCTCCCAAAGGCAATGAGAATCATAAAAGATTATGAAATAAACCAGTCAATTTGAAGATGGAGACCAAAGGTTTGTGCTATTGCCAATGTAAAACTATTCCAAGGATTTTTGCATTTGGTATGTCAGAAAAGTTAGGGTGCCTAACTGAGCTACATTTACTATTACTTTTGCTTTGGGAGAAGAAAGGGAAGAGGTCAGGAAGGAGATTTTAGTCTTATCAGTATTTAGTCAAGAAATACTCTCATGTATTTTCAGGAAAATCTTTGGATTACAGGGACATAAAAATGCTTCTCTCTTTCTACTATTGCATCTGAGAGTCCCAGTCAGCCTGTTCTCTGTTCCTGGAAGGATCTCAGTGGCAAGACCCCAACTGGTCTGTAGTGGAGCCAGAGAAAGCCCCAGGGAAAGAACTAGAAAGGTCTGCAAGAAGCAACTGGGGCAAAAAAAAAAAATATATTAAAAAAAAATGGAGCCTGTCATTTTTATAGACATCAGAGATTAAATTGCTACTGTTTGTCAAATTTCTGTGTTGGTTCAGCTGGTTCTGGGTGCTCTTACAGTAGCAACACACATCACTGTACTGGGGGATTTTACACATTTCACTGTGGGAACGAAAACAGGACAGAGTGGGCCGGACTTCTTGTGATGCATAGGTCTAGTTAAACTACTTTAAGGAGGAAAAGATGGAAGTATCTTTGATAAAGTCAGACGGCAGAGCAGCCCTCTGTCCCTGAGGGAGGGAAGCTCTTGTTGAGGTGAGGAACACCACTGCTGATCATGTCAGTTGCTGAGTTGGCTCTGCCATGGACATACTTCTCCCTGCTACTCAGCTGGCCAAGATCTTCCAAAAAGCCAGCCCTTTGATATGTCGTCAAAGAAAAACCATAATTTGATTGTCATTGTCATTAGTTGTATGAACTGGATTTGTATCCTAGTAAGTGACTCTTCCACTGGCTAAACAACAGGCTTCTGGAGGGAAGATGGCCATACCAATTTATCCCTGAAATTTTAGTTCTGATGAAAGGCTTGTCCTAACTACTGTGAATCTGAGTTTTCCATATCAACATTCCTCACCATCCTTTTTGTACACCTCTCTTCAGAAACCTTTATAATAATAACAGCTTTATATTAGGACTTTCTAAAACACTTCAGAAATGCGACAGTTAATGCAAGGGGCAGTTCTTGTTTGTTTTTTCTGGCCCTGTTTCTTGTTAAGGAAAAAGTTATCAACAAGGTTCGAATTTGGAGCAGGTTTACGTGAGCATCACCACATTCATTGTCTTAAGTTACAAAATATGGCTTTTGATGATTTTACTCCCTCCTTGCCCCAAATTTCTGACCGAAATATTTCTGAAAAAGGTTTCTAGAGGAGCCCAAGCTTCCCTAATTATGGAAGGAATAAACAACAAAAAACAATGACCAAACAAAACCTCCAAAACCAATAAAGGAGAAGGAGTTCCTTTATTTAACTCTTCATCAATAGTTATAAAATGTTTCCTTCACACAGACCACCCCCACTCCCTTGAATTTCTCTGAAGCTTTCTCCCATCAGTAAAGAGTCAAATGCAGTGTTTAACTGGCAATTATATTTAAACCTACATGTAACTTACATCCTGTGCCAAAAAAAGAGGTAAATCAAACATCAGACATTCAAGTCTCAGAGCTTACACTCTCAGACTGTAGGTACAACAGTAAGTGCACATTTCTACTTCTATGCACTTCTTATCAAGTTTAGAATAAAAATCTGCATATAAGATAACAGAAAGTTAGTAACATCTAACAAAAACGATAAGAAACAAAATGATATGGAGGAAGCAGAAGAAGTGTTTTACTCACAAAATGTTTCAGTTTGCCACTATTTCCTGTATGCTGTTCTACTGTTTTCCTCAAAGACTGTTCAGAAAGGTTATTCCATCAGCCCCTCATAAAGGTATATTGAAAGATTTTCTTGAGTCATTTCTCGGGAATTTATTTTCTCCTACTAATAGATTTAACGTAAATATTATTAGATAATAGAATGAATAAACAGGCAATAGAAGAAAAAAACAGGAAGCAAACTCACAGTTTCAGTTGTGTAACTCTGGCATCATTGCATACCATACCATCAATAGCCCAAGAACTTCCTTCAGCCTGGTTCTTTCCTAATAAAAGCTCCCTTCCCTGCCCCCCAATCAGTCTTCAGCCTAATGCACCTGAGATTAATTTCCTAAAATGACAAATACTTTACAGCTGTCCTGTATGGCACACAACTGTAACAGACTCATGCAATAAGATAGGAATGAGGTTAAATCAAGGTATCGTGGTTAACAGCAGAGGAATATCAGGCTTTGCAGAGTGTAGGGAGATAATTATTTAAAACCTTGTTTTTATTGCAAGGGTGCAGTATTATGGTTGTGTGATGACTTGTCATCCCATGTGCTTTTATACTTTTTAATAGGAACCCTATGCATGCATACTCCTTATTCAACTGCTGAGTATGTTTCCATTCTTTTTGAAGATAAACTTGCCCTTTGTTTAAGTAACTTTAAAATGGCTCTACTTCCTATCAAAGCTATAACAAATTTAATTGTAAAGTTATACAGCCTAAAACTACCTCTAATTGATTGGAGTACTAAATTTTAGTTAGCTTAAAAGAAAACAAAATTAAAACTACCTGATTAGACCCGATATGTTTTGATGCTGAAATGTTTCTCAATCATTAAATCCAGGAAAAAAAGCTAAAATAAACACAGAAAATTATACATAATATATTATAAGGTATAACAGGAGAAAAAAAAAAAAAAACAGTAAAAAGAGTAGGTATTACATTTAAGTAGATAAAATTTCAGAATTTCAAGATATTTCCTGAGCAAAACCCTTAAGGAAGCAGCACAATACAAGTAACTAAGAAGTCCTATGATTTTTCATTTAAAGGAGGATCAGACATTATATTTCCAGCTACATCTTCAATTGTCCAATTTTATCATATGGTCCATGGGCCCAGTAGCTCTTAATTCATTAGTATCATAAATGATTATTTGTTGTCTTCAGTCTTCCTATCACCTGCATTGTCAGACACATACGCCTTCTTGTAACTGAAACCAGTCTGCTTCCCATGTGGGCTGTGGGAATTCAAGTCTGAGAGTTTTCAAAGTAGTCCGAGGGATTTAATTTCAATAACCAATATGCATGTAAATCCCCTGGAGTGCTTTGAATAGTCTCAGCTCAAAATCCAAGCAGGCTGAATCTCAGGTGAATCCATTAATTACTTTGGTCTGTTTGCTTAAGAAAGACATTTGTTTTATTACAAATAAATACTTTCTCAACATTTTTGACCTGGGATTCCTTTTCATTTTAGTTGTGGTACTGGCAAGTGTGTGGGTTTGTGGTGTGTGTGTGTATGTCTGTGTCTGTGTGAGTGAATTAGTCAAAAGTTTCATAACGTTAAACTTGAAACTAATTTAGATTGAAACTATGATTTTCTGCAATGGTTACTAAAACTGTATATATAGACATAATATAGACAAGGTTAAAAGATGGTGCTGTAGGTTCAGCTGTTATCTTAGCTGTGATCATTTCTTCTGCTCAAGAAATGCAAGCAAATGTCACCATTTTCTCCCTAAAGTGAATGCAATTGCTGTGGAGATTGCTGTTTGGTACGCCGCATATCTCTTCTGTAATCTGTACATTAAATCAAAATCTAAAAAGTGTTACATAAAATTTTTCCAGTAGCGACTGAATGCATATTAGATGCTGTTAAATGTCAGTTGGCAATATAATGTGCATTCTACTGCATGAGTGATCACCGGAGGCAATGTCTTTCACCAACAATCTAAAAATGGTTGTGGTGATAAGATAAAGCTAATACTTACACGTGTAAGTATTAACGTCTGGAGCCCCCTTTTATTTACACATGGAAACAAATGGTCTCAGAGTATGTGGATATTTCAGAAAAGCAAGTCTGAGGGCAGAGGAAGCCCTTTTCCAGTCCTTGCAATGAGATTGGGTATGTTCACATTAAGAAATGACCCTACAACGCATGCCAGTGAAATCACTTTTATTTTTTTAATACAGTGAAAAGGAGGTACATATCTTTCAGCCTATAGACATTTTTTGTAGTATGTTCTGACTGCAGACAGAGATTAGAATGGATTAGTTATCTAAGGTCTATGGAAAATGAAATGTCCATTAAAGTGTGAGTTAAGTACCACAGAGGTTCAGAGAGCATGTAATTGTAATGACTCACAGCTATTGCTTGTGGTAACTCCACAGTGCCATTAGATGGATGAAAAAAAAAAAAAAAAGTTGACAATTTTATGGCATGTATTCAGAGGATGAAATTGCATATGTTCAGGTTGCTGATATTATTACCATAACTATCACCTTAGGACTGAGTGGGAATAACTACATCATGCTAAGCATTTTGCAAAAACAACAAACAAACAAACAAAATCTTTACCCAAATTGCAGCAGTCTTAAGCAGAAGAAAAGAGACAAACAAAAAAGTTAAAGGTAACAAAGCAGAAGGACATGCAAGGATGACAAGACAACACAGCATTATAAGGTAGTGGTTTCAAGACACCACCAGCACAACTATTTTCAAGTATCCATTTTTTTTTTAGGCCAAGCAGTAAATGATTTGTCACCTACAGTATTTTTAGTAGAAACTGAGATTCATATGCCTCTCATGAGACCTCCAGAACAAGTCAAAAGTTCTTGTCACCAGTGTTTAAGGTTATCCTGAGGACAATCAAGGGAACAAAGATCCTGTTTCATGAGAACAGATTGGAAGGTTCAGCTCTTTGTTTGTTTTGCCTAATAAAATGGGGGGATAGCATTGCTGTCTATAAATACAACAATAATCATGCTATAATAATCATGGGTAAGCACTAGAACAGGGGAGGGTTTTACAGTATCAGACACTGCTGGTATAGGAATACATAGTTGCAGTGTCAATGGGCAGTCTGTAGCCATGAGTGAAGAGAAATTTTGGAACAGCTTCCCAAAAGAATATTAGCTGAAGCCCAGACTAACTATTTTTAGGATTGCATTCAATCCATTTTATATAACATGCCTTCTCTAGCAGTGTGGTTGCCTGTATTTAATAACCCAAGGAAAAGTGCATTCTCTGTACTTTCTGTGGTTTGATTATTGGCCCAAATGTTAGTTGGCTGAAATTGGGTGAAATGAATTCCCTACTCCCTTCTTTATATATACACAATTTTATCATCATATCAACTGTAGGAAAACTATACTGTAATTGGACAAGGGTAGGCATCAGCCACTCAAATCAGTGGGGCTCCATGGGATGTAAATATCTGCTTACATGGATTAAAGTGTCATGCAGGATTACAGATTACAGTCTCTGACATGTTTAAAGGGGAAAAAAAAAAGCTTACAATATATCCTGCACTTCCATGGAGTTAGTGAGGTTAATGTTAGGCTTCCACAGACAGTAATTCATCATTTTTCCACGTGAACGAATGGGTTGCATATGATTAATGAAATCTACAGATGACCTGTGATGCATGTTACATAATACAAAGTCTGGTACATTCCCAGTGATTGGCAAAATCAATCATTGTACTTATGCTTCATTACAGCTAATAGTTTTATAGCCACCTTGAAAAATTTATGAAGTGGTGAGAGACAACTTTTCAGCTTAGTAGAACACTTTAATAATTAAAGAATAAATATTTAGCCATGCTCTTCAAACTGTAATGTTTATCTTTTAGTCCATTTATTTGCATGCTGTTTCTGCCATATAATTTGTGTATCCCAGGTTTTGCACTTTCTCCTAACTTTCTGGGAGATTATAAACCAGGAATAAGAGTGACATTTCAGGAAGTACACTGTACACCTTAACCATGAAAAAGTTATTTTTCAACATATTCTAAAAAAAAAATCCTGTCACTTAAATTATTTTTTTGAGCTTTTTGATCTGCTTAATATGTTACTTTCTGATTATATGAATAACAGTAGGTATCTAACAAACAAAGAAGAAATGTAAAATGTAGTAGATATTTCTTCACAAGTTTCCAGCAGTACAGAGGCAATCTATTACCTTCTAATCACTTGAAATGTGATTTTCACTAAAATCCATAATTATTCCATGAATATATTCATGACTGAGATTGAAAAAAAACTACTTTTTTTTTTTTTTTAGCTATGAAAGACAATTAAGATCAAAATAAATTATTTGCATCCAGGAGGTTTTTATGGTTTAGTTTTTGTGTGTGTGTGTTTTAAGACCGTCTTTTATTAATGCCCAGACACAGGAAACTCAGACAGTAAATTTCTAGTTTAGATGCTTCACTAACCAAGAACCCTTGCTCATTTATACTGAAGCAACAGTCTTGCTTGTGACTGTAGGAGAAAAAGAACAGGGGGGGGAAGAAAAAACTACATGGAGTGGAAGAGGATATTTTGAAGAAAAGACCAGATGAATCATTGGTGTTGTTCACCGGTTAATGTTCATTTCTGCAATGGAGGTTGGCTCCCTACATCAGTCACTGACTTAAATGGTTTCATTAGTTTGACATTTATGACACTACAGCATTCAAAAGGCATGTTTTGATGATGAACTCTCAACTCCACATAATCACAATGACCCAAATGGCATCAGAGTTGACAGCTTATCCCTCCGTCTCATGTGTTACAAGGCCTCTGTGAGTGGATTTTCAAGTTGATAAACATAACTGTCGCTTACGATTACCTATTTTTCCTTATTTTACTGTTTATTTATGTCTGAAATTTCTTGGTGCATTTCTCTACCAGATTGATTCAAATAATAAACAGATTGTGTTTTAGGTATCTAGGGCGTCCACAAAAACATTATAAATGTTTATTTAGTACTGTTTTCCCCATCTTAAATTTCCCCCTAATGCTTGTTAGATATTGTTGAGATGTTTTGGGTCTATTCTGTTGCCAGTTATGACTGAAAACATTCATTAAGTCCAGAAACTGTCCTTTAAATTAGACATTGAAAAATGCACCTTTGGAATACCTCTCTGCAGGTGCCTTTTTTGACAGATGTTATTTCAGCATAGATTTTTGTCAATCATTTTTTCATTTAGATGTATACTTTTTAAACTGAAGTTCAGAAGAGGGAAGTTTGTTTGAGAGAGAGCACGATAGGTTCAATAGCTTGAGCAATAGGTTTTGTATGAACTCAGCACAAAATGGAGGCTTTGTCTCTCTGAATTTTTGGCTTAAAAGAATTAGCGTATCACTAACAGACTTACTGCATGAGTACAATAAACCACAAAGAATCCCTCAAAAATAAATAAATAAATACATAAAAATAAAAAGCCTTGGCTTTTAAGTTTATGTTACCTCAATGTTTTTCACAAAGAAGCCAAATTTTCTTCTACATTTCTCTTATGTACCTCTTTGCTTAAACCCTTTCAACTGATTGACATGTGTGTGACATCTGGTATAGCACCGTAGCAGTCAGAGACAGCATCTCCTCACCAGTTCTCCAGCTGAATGTAAAGAAGTTGAATGTAGTTGAATGTAATGGGGAGAAAAAAAATAAAAAGGTAAGAGTTAAATAATGTGTGAAGAACCAGTCCTTGAAAGATTTCTGAAACGATACTATAACAATATTGTTAAGGAATATGTGGCATAATTGGTGGGTAATAGTTTCTTACCCCCCTCTGACTTATACAGTTTATTAGTTTAATGCTGTGATTTGCTGACATTTTTAAAAAAACTCAATGAGAAACTTCCATGAAAATTCTCACCATTAGCAAGTGAGAGGCATCAGAAGCCACTTGTGGGCTTCACATCAGGGCTTCACCCCTGATAAACAACCTGCAACCAGCTCCTAGAGCCACTTCCAAAAATGTTTGCAGTAATGTCTACAGTGAACCATGTAACAACAGAGAAAAGATATGTTGAGGACTAACACTGGTCTATTGAGAAAAAAAAAAAAA